>RJVU01053127.1:3138038-3185937 GCA_003731715.1 Anabarilius grahami
CATTAAAGTCAAAAAGGTTAAGATCCACTGCAATATCAGCACTGTCATCACAGAAAGTGTAAATGTTACACCAAAATTATAGGGGTAATTAGATATTTGTTGTATGATGCACTATGATTACCTTTTCAAATTATTAAGATACCGAAGGGTTAATGTAACACACAGTCACGTTTTTCCTTCCACAGTCATGATTGTGTATCTGACCAGTTAGAAAGGTTTTATTTTATGCAGAAATGGCCTAATCCAACAGCTGAATCAAAAGATCTTTATGTAATTCCCTCTTTTGTATAGTCTACCCCATTCTGACCTCAGAGTGGCCCATAAAGCTGGCAAACAAAGAGAAATATCCAAGTTAAGTACGGTTTACAGGTCAAATTCATTAATGCCCAGATTTCTCCCAGACATTATTTGCACAATCTTAAATATAAGCCAGACATTGCTGCATGAACTGAACAAGTTGTCAACAACTTTAGTTGTCATTCACTGACTGGAGACCAGACATTCTATTTGACAGACTTCAGAAATAGCCTATAAATAATGTCAGTGTAATATTATACATTACATTTTAGTATTTTAAATTAAGATTATGTATAGGGTTGCCACCTTCAATACAGAAAAATAAGGGACGCCTGCCGCAGCGGGGGCCACACCCCTCGGGGCCACGATGACCACAGTCCCGATGGCGTGCCAGTGGTGGTATATCATAACTTAAAACATGTTTTCATAAAAATATTAAGATTGATACCATTGGACATTATAATAAGATATCTGCTATTGAAATCAGTGTGAACAGATGCGCTCAGTCTCTCACTATCACAACTCAAGTGGTCATATTCAATACATAGCTATGACAATAATAAACATAGGCCAACAAAGTGTGACTGAGACCACAAAAAATAAGCTTTTGGAGGAACTTGTGAGATGTGAACCATATTTTATTAACTTATTAAATTAACAGATCCATAACTTAGTAATTATAAATTAAACAAATTGTAAATTGTCATTTGTTGTGAACAAAGATTTTGGCTAAAATATTTGTCATTGTTTGCAGTAACACCATCCAAACAGTGAAACCACACCTAAATAACTGTAAATGATATAATATCTACAATCATTTCTTATTTAAGTAAAACACTTAACAACATTTTTATTTATGTATTTATTTATTCTATTTTTATATTGTCTATTGCTAATTCTATAGTATTGAATGATGCAATTATTTAAATTGGTTAAGCATAACAAATAGTTGTTTATTTTATTCACATAGGTACTATATTTTGATTAAATATGTATTAAATATATCTCTCTTATCTCTTATTAAAGTAATGCTTATGTGTCTGACTGTACAAATTAACCTTAATAAACAAATCATACCATAACATGATTAATGCACATTATTAACATTATTTCTTAATAGGCAGCATATGAAATCTAACGTTATCAATCAAAAACTTGAGGTGTTAAAAAAACAAAAAAGCATTACACTATCTGCCTCAGGAGAGAACCGGCGAGGCGGCGTCCCGCCCTCCTCTGACTCTGATTGGCCGTGATTCACGGCCCATGAACCTGAAACAAACCAATCAAACCATGATGGCGGCGAGTATTACCCAATCAGGGGCAGAATAGGACGTGTCTTCACACAATGCGGGTGGGGTGATTTGCATGGGATGCTGCATAATGTGGACCTATGTAAAATACGGGACAAATCGCGTCCCGTATTGATTTGATACGGGACGCGTCATTTTGGCTGTAAATACGGGACGATTCCGTATTTCACGGGACGGGTGGCAGGCAACCCTAATTATGTACTACTAGGCTAAATGTAAATAATTGTAAGATGATTTGCTGAGGCACAAGGCCCCCTGGTTGAGAACCACTTGTGTCTTTCTGTCTGACAGCAGCCTATTTCTGTCAATATAGGACATGTAAAGACTTTACATTTAATGTCAAGCCAACGTCCCAGATTATCTTGACGAACTTGCCATTCATGCGTCATCCTAAGTGATTAACTATTAAAAACATTATTTTACATATGCAAACGTTTCTTGTGTAGACTAGTTTTTGGTGTATGATATGATTTACAAACATTAATAAACTAATCAGTCTTTCGCTCTGGAAAATCGTCATTTTTATGCGCTTTGTTTACGCGAGAGTATGTCATTAAGCCGCGACCACATCTTTGACCAATCAAAAGTCAGCATTGACCTCCGCGTTTGTACTGTGGAACGAAGGATCTGGCTCTGGCGCGCGGCTAGAAAACGATTATTACATTAATGCAGATTAAAAATAGTATTGTCGTGAGGATCCAGTGTGGTTATTTATCGAGCTTTCAACAAAACCCAAGCAGCGAAAGGCTCTGTTGGCAAGCGGAATGTCTGGGCTAGTTTGCTAATGCCAATGCTATAGTAGCTCGTCAGGCTCGTCTTTAGTTTCTCATTTCTGCGTGATTAGAAATACCGGCGCAGCGAGACTCTAAAGGATGAGCGTTTCATTTTATAAAGAATTAAAAGATTACAACAATAACTGATCAATAGGTTTCTTCTTCGTTTGTTTGTACAGCAGAAGAATTCGCAATGAACTCAAAGCGCAACAACGGTGAAAACGGGGCGGGCAGAATCAACCCAGTGTCGGTCCCAACAGCAACAAACAGCTCATCAGCGAGCGCTTCTCACCGTAAACAAACTATAATCAACTCTTCCCATAAGGGAGAGAAAGATGAGTGCATGCAAAACACAGTCCGGGACAAAAACCTCTCCATCTCCACACTCAGAACTCGCCTCGGACCGACCATCCGGTCCACTCTGTCCGCGGCAGTGGACACCCTTCTGGGCGAGATCGTGACGGTGCTGTCCGAAACCCAGAGGGAGCTGTTGACCAAAGAGCAAGAGAACGAGAAGCTGAAGGTTCGGCTCGAAGTCTCGGAGAGAGAGCTCAAGACGTTACAGGAGTGTCTGTGTAGCGCTCAGAAATTAATCGACCAACTTCAGGGTCCCTTTGGAAACCCGTCCATGCCGGGACATCACGTCTACGCGACCTCTGGACAATTAAACTCGAGCCGCTTGACACATCGGAGTGCGCCCGAGCCGGATCCGCGCTGCTTTACTGGAGCTGAACCCGAACTGAGTGGCGCTCTGGGTGATGCCATCCACGGCTTTGACTCCAGGGAAGAGTTCAAGAGCTGCCACCTCTCCATTCAGGCGGATGGGACGGTGACGAACAGTTTTTATGACCCTATATCCGTCCATTCGTCTAACATTTGTTCAGACATGAACCGACCTGGTAAGACAACAATCACTTTCACACAATCTGGTACTGCTGCTCTTATGAATTGTTGATGTGCCAAAACTGTCATCACAGAATCATACTGGCATTAGATAGAGTGGCAACAGCAAAGTTAATCTGACAACATTGAATATTGAACACATTTCTATTTTTTTCTAACATCGTTAACTGTCATGTTTAGCAAATCTCAAAATGGTAATTTTCATACTGTATTTTTTCATACCTAAGTTGTAGCATTTAAAATGTAAAATGATTTAATTTTTTGACAACATATTATTAGTAGTATTCTTTTATTATCTTTTACTATATGGTTTTCAGTCAGAACCTGGAAAGTTTAATATTTGTGCATCCTTGATTCCCTAGTTAAGAGAAAGAGATCGACAGATATTCATGTTTAAAACTGATCTAAAAACTTGAACTGTCTAAACTTATTATTTTTATGCTTATGTATCTGATAACCATACAAATTTCCTTTGCTTTTCATGTACCAAAATAGCCTAATTATTAGACTCCAACAATAAAAACATAAAATTCATGAATATTTTGTAAAATGGGTGCTTTAAAATTGATTACTTTTAAAATATTCATGCATTTTATGCATTTGCAGTTGTTACCAGTTAAAGGTGCAATATGTAAGAATTTTGCAGTAAAATATCCAAAAACCACTAGGCCAGTGTAATATATTTTGTTCACTTGAGTACTTACAATATCCCAAATGTTTCCAACTATTTGTAAATCGTGAGAAAATTGCAATTTTAACCTAGGCTCCGGGACGTGTGAGGAGTCACCTGTCAATTGCGTCCTACCCCCGTTACCCTCGGTTTCCGGTTTTATTTTGTAGAAACCATATAGACAAGGGAACAACTGTTTTGAGATATTTATGGACGGAAAACAAATTGTTGTTATATAGCTCAACACATTTAATCTTATTGTTTAAATCTAATTTTCTTGATCTTTTGCGAGTACCATGCTTTACCATGCCTTCGAGAAAAACACTATTTTGTGAAGCAGCTAACATAGCATAATCAGATGCAGCTTTATTTTTAGTAACAGTAATACAGCATTTTCTCCATCATACAATACGTTTTAATTTATCAACACAAGCCATCCAGCATTTATTATGATATTCTAATACCAATATAGCTTATTATACACTGCAGTGTGTAACAAGTGTCTCACAGCAGCCGCCGAGCGAAAGCACAGAGTAACGTTATAACATAATTTTCAACACACGGTTGAATCTAATATGATAAACACAGAGCTGCGTTACCTCATACTCATGACCAGAAAAGCGGAAGCAGCGCTGGCGACTGTGACATAATAAAAGTTCCGCTGCTCATGTGTCGCTCCAGTGGCCTCGTTCAGCTCCCACAACATTCGGTCCTGCTCTGCTTCATACTACAATAACGTTAATAATCGCATCCATGAACATGATTTCTTCCTGAGTCCTATCCCGATTCTGTTGCACGGGCTGTGAGGTGAAGACCACATTTCCCAAGATTCCGCGCTCAAACTTGGTGTCATCAAGCTACGCCTTTGTTTTGAATAGGCCTCTAGCGACCTCTAGCGGATAGAAAATATTACATATTGCACCTTTAAGTAGAAATATGTGTGAAAATTAGAAGAAAAAAACGGTCTGTATCACACATCTGCTATTCTTAACTGAACAATTTAGAAATAATATCTTTTGGTTGACTCGGTTTAACAGTTTCATAATTGGTAGTTTATAAATATAAATACCTATAATGAAGGTAAACTGCCTGATGTTTTGCATTTTAATTATTTTATCTATGTAAATGATTTTTCATTGTTATTATTATACGTATAAAGAATCTAATATTCTTATGAAGCTCAATGAGAAAACTAATTATGAAATTGTCATGTCAAAGTTTGACTACCAATTCTCATATCATAGATCTTTTGTACCGGTGTTTAAATGTGTGATCTGTGTCACAGGTGAGATGGTGGATGACAGCAGAAGACTCTCACACTCCAGACCCCCAAACCCTCCCTCACACACTAGCTTCTCTATTAAAGAAGAGCAGGTTCCTGGCTCTGGACAGGTGTGTGTGCGGGGAAGAGAGGCGCCCACAGAAGCCGAGCACTCAGCTCAGAGCGTGTGTGATCTGGCATACGTCCACGTGGTCGAGGAGGAAGGAGGGTCCCGTTCACACCATCTCCCATCCAAACCTACACCACCGCCCCCCTCCAGGCCTCACAATGGACCCTCCTCAAGTAGTTCACCTACGCAGGGGACCTCCGGACTTAGATCGGCCCAGAGAGATACTCCTGGTTTGGGTATGACTCCCAGGAGGAGCCCAGGGGTGGGCGGCTCATCTCCAGAAGAGCCTATGCGGCGCTCCATCTCGGAGTTGATGGGGGAGGCACCTGGAGAACGACCTCACTTGTGTTTGGAGTGCGGCAAGACCTTCCGTCTGATCTCTAGCCTGAAAAAGCACCTGAGGATCCATACAGGAGAGAAACCGTACCCGTGCACCGTGTGCGGCCGCCGTTTCCGTGAGTCTGGGGCTCTTAAGACTCACCTCCGCATCCACACGGGTGAGAAACCGTATTCCTGCTCTGATTGCGGAACGCAGTTTCGCCATCTCGACGGTCTGCGGAAGCACCGCCGCACACACACCGGTGAAAAACCGTATGTGTGCAGCGTCTGCGGCAAACGCCTCAGTCGCCTGCAGCACCTGAAGCACCACCAGCGCATACATACAGGAGAACGGCCTTGTTGCTGCCCACTCTGCCACAGAGGCTTTAAGGATCCGGCCAGCCTGAGGAAACACCTCCGCGCCCATCAGGGGGAGCCTGGAGCGGATGAAGCAATGGGCATGGCCGGTTTGGGAGAGGGGGATGGAGGATCCATGGATGATGAGGATATGAGATTCGGGATGTGGGGGGAAGAAGAAGGAAACGAAGGAGAGCCTGTGGTGGACTGTGTGTAGTCAAGCAAACAGATAAGCAAAAAATGAACATTTTGGTGAATTTAACCTCTGCCTTTTTTCTTTTCTTTTTTTTTTTTAAGAGGACAATTTTTTTCCCTAATTTTTTAAGACCGAAATGTGATGTTGACTCTACGATCGAGGTTACATCTTGTCCTGGATTAAAAAAAACACTGTCAGTGGCAACATTTTCTTCTTTGATTGACTTTAAAACCTATGTTATGTAACGTTAACATGATGACTTTTTCCCAAATATCCACTTTACTTCAAGTACATATTATATCCAATGATGTCACAGAGATGTCACATCATCATATAGACCAGGACAAAACCACTGCAGGTCTTGCAGGCTTTTCCTTCTGTGTTTTAGTGTTGGGGCTGTTGACGCTCCAGTGGGACTAACAGGGTATCGTATGATCTGTTACTCACAATTATGGGTGTTGTCTCTTCAGAGAAAGAGCTATTGTGTAGATGTTCTAAGATGAACACATTAAAGCCTTAACTGTGGTTTTATTGCACAGGCTCACACTCCCATGCGCATCAAAAGGTGTAGTATTGTTTTAAATGAAGGTAACTTTTTTTCTTTTTTATCATTGGGTGTTTTCAGGCTGCAGAAAATTCATTCACATTACCTTGATAGTTTGTTCTGTTTATTGCTAGATTTAGGAGTGTTTGGAGGATGTTGCGTTCTGGATGAAGAGTATCTCACAGGTTGCTGATTCAAATCAGAAATGTGACTGCCAGGGTTATTTCAACTGACTCATCTGTAAAAATGTATTATGCAGATCCACAGCTAACACAGAAATCAAGAAAACTTTAAAAGTGGTGCCCTCTAATGGATGTAAGAAGGAAAGACTGTTACTGCCAAATTGTATTTTGGTTGGTTCTCCTTTAAAGATGGAGACGCCGTTTCTATCATGGCCATGGCACCAATCTGTGTGGTTTTGTGAATGATTTTTTTTTTCACCATTTTTCACAAACAATTTTCACCTTTTTCTTTTTTTTATATCTCATAAAATGCCATTTTTTACATTCAACATGTATATTCTGTATATAGAACTGAAATAGGTTTAGTCTTTAAAATTTCAAGCCAGAAACTGGAGCTTAAAAAGATCCATGACAAGTGTTTTAATAACTTTGGACTATTTAAATTGCTCACTTTGTTATAATATTGCATTTGTTCCTGTGCCCATATGTGATGTTGAATTTAGAAATGTTGTTGCAGATATTTGAAGATTGTGGTCCATCTGTAGTTGGTTCAACAAAATGATTGCAGTTAACACCCCAAAAATCATCAGTGTAAAAACACTCAACAGCGTCTTACTTAGTAAATATGCAGAACCGAATGTTTGATATCATGTAAAGATTGAACATTCTGATTTTTTTTTTTTTGTGGCTAGTATTAAACCAGCATTTTGGACTGGTCTGCAACACTTTATATGTTAATATTATAATACAAATTGAGGGACAGCAACATTTTAGCCAAATGGAGGGGAAGATTCAAAGTAGTTGTTCGTAATGTTTAGTTTGGTTATGGTTATGGTACAAGTATGATTAATGTAAACATTCATTCTCCAGCATTACACTTAATTGTAAGATATCTGAATACAGGCCAATTTTGATAAGAAAACATCGCCTGAAAATTCCTTTGCTATAACAAAACACTTGCATATCCTTCAATATGTATTTCTAATCATTATACTCATTTATAAAAAAAAGGGCAGTCGTCATCTCCTTAATATCTATAACCTTCAAGTTCACTCATATTCAGAATGATGTACCAACAGTATTATAATCATTGACAATTAAAACTTTCAAATCTATCTATTACTGAATCTGAATTTAAAATGTTCATGCAAGATTCTTCTGGCTTAGATGGGGACTGAATTTATCAATGAACATATAGTAGGTTGAGAGCCTTCCAAGAGTAATTCAGACAGCAGTGTGTGTGTGTGTGTATATATATGTGTGTATGTATGTATGTGTGAGAAGAGAACCCATAGAGGGCTCATGAACTTGGTCAAATAAACAGGACAGTGTTATAGGTGGGGCTATTCGTGAGGGAGTTCAGGACTAAGACGAAATTAGACTTTTCCTCTCTCTGTCTGTATTCTTATATAGTCTTTGTTTATAGTTGTGTGAATAGTCTTTCTTTTCTTTGTGTTGACTCTGGTTACGCTGGGGTGAGACAGTCTTGACTCACAGGATACAACAACGGGGGAAACTAAATACATGTATTTTGAATTTGAACAATCTGTTGGAAAAATGAAAACATCTATAATTCTCAACCGGGCAACATCAGTTATAATTTTTTTTCCTACTAAAGAAGTCAATGGCTACCATCAACTGATTACCAACATTCTTTAAAATATCTTGTGTTCAGCAGAATAAAGAAACTCCTACAGTTTTGGAACAACTTGAGGATGAGTAAATAATGACAGAATTTTTATTCCTTTAATAGAAAAGTATTTATTTATTAAAAAAAAAACATTACTGCCCCTTATTTTGAATGGTATGTAATTCCACAGCATGTAGTGTTGGGGGAAGTTACTTTTAAAAGTAATGCATTACAATATTGCGATACTCCCTAAAAAGTAACTAATTACATTACTTGGTTATTTTTTATGAAAAGTAATGCGTTACTTTTTCTCACCTGGGCTGGGCTTGCTTGTTTGATTTTTTTTAATAACAAAAAACGTAAAGGCCCTTTCACACCAAAAGTGAAATAATTAAACGCAAGGCTAAAGGAAATGCATATTTACGCCTGTACAGTAGAGGGCGCAGCTCAAGCAAACCTTTCAACTGTGCTGCCATTCTGGATTAAAGAAGAATAGTATACAGGAGAAGGAGGTTCAACACTCTTATTTCTAAATCTAATCTAAAGAAATTTTTGAGATTGCATTTCACTGTTTTTACTGAATGTTTTCGTGCAAGTGAGATGAGTAAATACATGTTTAAATTTAGTCTAGAACTACAATTAGCACCATGTTCACACAGCGCACAGAACACCTCTGCACTTTATTTCTCTCAACAGGCGGACAGGAGAGCTGTCAGTAAAAAACTGAAAAAGTAACTTGTGTTACTTATTTTAAAGGATTAGTTCACTTTCAAATAAAATTTTTCTGATAATTTACTCACTCCCATGTCATCCAAGATGTCCATGTCCTTCTTTCTTCAGTCGAAAAGAAATTAAGGTTTTTGATGAAAACATTCCAGGATTATTCTCCTTATAGTGGACTTCAATGGTCTCCAAACGGTTGAAGGTCAAAATTACAGTTTCAGTGCAGCTTCAAAGGGCTTTAAACGATACCAGACGAGGAATAAGGGTCTTATCTAGCGAAACGATCGGTCATTTAAAATTTGTTTTTAAATGTATATGCTTTATATTAACAAATTATTGCCTTCCAAGTGGTTCCGCCAAAACCACACTTTCGTATTCTTCAAAAAGCTTACGCTGTATGTCCTACGCTTTCCCTATTCTACTTGCAGAAAAAATTGAACTGGCGCTGCGTTCGTTCCGTAAGTAGAATAGGGAAGGCGTAGGACATACAGCGTAAGCTTTTTGAAGAATACGAAAGTGTGGTTTTGGCGGAACCACTTGGAAGGCAATCATTTGTTTATATAGATAAGACCCTTATTCCTCGTCTGGTATCGTTTAAAGCCCTTTGAAGCTGCACTGAATCTGTAATTTTGACCCTCAACCGTTTGGAGACCATTGAAGTCCACTATAAGGAGAATAATCCTGGAATGTTTTCATCAAAAACCTTAATTTCTTTTCAACTGAAGAAAGAAGGACATGGACATCTTGGATGACATGGGGATGAGTAAATTATCAGGAAAATTTTATTTGAAAGTGAACTAATCCTTTAACTTGGATATTTTGTTGTAAATTGAAAAAGTAATGTTACTTTACTAGTTCCTTGAAAAAGTAATCTGATTACTTAACTCAAGTTACTTGTAATGCGTTACCTCCAACACTGCGTGTAACATCAGTTTGATGCCAGCCTGTTCAGTCTGTCACATCTTCTAAGTGAAAAAGTATTTAAAATAGTCTCTTTTTTGTACCTTTTATAGAANTTTCCCCCCCCCCCCCCCCAACAGTTCCTCATCAATCAATTCAACCCCCAAAGGCTTCCATTGTAAAATGCCACTGTGCTCTTTTGCCCCAGACGATGAGACATCGGTCAGCCAAAGTCTGACCCACATTAGTTGATGTTTGGCCAGAGCTCTCCTCCCTTCTTGATTCTGAAGTGACTCATGTATCCACTCAGGCGTGATTATAGTCTCTGTGACGTAAGTCAAGACCACTCTGCTCCTTGAGCCCACACCCTGCCTCCAGACCACATAGTCCCTGCTTTCCATGCTGTGGTAAGCAGGTTTTAATGTCACATTGAGGGTAATGTTTGTTGGCTTGAACACTCATCCCAGTGCTCTGTGTCATCAGACTGCTTATTTTGATGTGCAGAAAATTGTTTTTTCATTTACAGAACTGTATGAAGGGTTAGTTCACCCAAAAATGAAATTTCTGTCATTAATTACTCACCCTCATGACGTTCCACATCCGTAAGACCTTTGTTCATTTTCAGAACACAAATTAAGATATTTTTGATGAAATCCGAGAGGTATATGACTCGTCCATAGACAGCAATATAATCAGCACTTTCAAGGTCCAGAAAGCTACTAAAGACATATTTAAAACAGTTCATGTGACTACAGTGGTTCAACCTTAATTTTATGAAGTGACGAGAATACTTTTTGTGTGCCAAAAAAACTAAATAATGACTTTATTCAACAATATCTAGTGATGGGCGATTTCAAAACACTGCTTCATGAAGCTTCGAAGCTTTATGAATATTTTGTTTCAAATCAGTGGTTTGGAGCGTGTATCAAACTGCCAAAGTAACATGAACCATTACAATTTCGAAACATTATGATGTAACAAAGCCTCAATTACTAAAATCACATGACTCTGGCAGTTTGATACACGCTCTGTACGTACGCACACTTTGTAAATGAGGCCCCCTATGAGGGCCTAATAGTGAATTTTGATGATTTTGAATTAATTTAATATATTGTTAAAAGTGAATTTGTGCATATTTTTCTTTTTTTACTGAATTTATTTATTTTTTAATCTAAAGGCACATAGCAAATATTTAACCCTGTTAGCTACAGTGAGACTAAAGTGAAGTGAACTAAAGAGTCCACTTTGAAAGAACCAAATGGGATCTTAGACCTCTTTGTGTTCATACTGTTGCTTTTTAGATCTAGTCCAGTTCATTCACTTACATTGTATGTGCCTTACTGTAACCATATTTATTATAAATTTGGAAAACAACATTGCTACAAATGCTGTTGATTGAGCCTAACTTTGAACTTGGAATATATAATATAAAAACACATCTTTTGCACAAAAATATACTTTTGTTGCAAAATCCATATTCTTGTACTATATCACACATCCACCTGTACAAATCACGTTCATTTTGAATTGTTTTCCTTGAATGATCAGCATAGAAAATTCATAATTCTACTTTGCTGAAAAAATACATAAATGTGTTACACAGATCTGCACAATGTCACTGACTGCAAAGTACATTTTAAATTTTAAAATGTAACGTTTATGTTATTGTCTATTGATGTAATATTGTTTTGCTTTTTTCTTTTTAAAATAGTAAGCTACTGTCAGTGACTGCATTTGGAATATTAAAAAACATCCTGGAGCAATTTGTGTTCACAATGCATGTTTTAATGAACTGTACTCAGACCACCTCGCAAGATGGTCTCGTTTTGGTTTACTTTAAAAGGGTTTGAGATCACACGGGGCAAAAATTCCAGCTCGTGCTCAGACTCCTGAAAAAGTGTGAAAACACCCTAAGCCTGACTGAAATTCAATTAAATAGCAGTATAATATTTAGAGACTTTATAAGGAGTGTTGCTTTTGAAATTCATTATGTCTGTTTGTGTGTTAGAAAAATGGAGACTGGCATGGAGCGCAACAGCTTACTTTTTCTGGTCATGCGACAGCTCTCTGTGCATGTGTGTATTTTAGCATAAAAATTCCTGTGTGTTTAAGCAACTGCGCATGTCTGTTATGGGTTTTGGTGCTGCATGCCTCTGTGTAGCCAAAAATGTAAGATCTGCCTGTGAACTCTCTCCATGTGTATGTGTGTGAGAGAGTGAGGAGCTCTCATGCAGTCATTTCCTCAGTGACTGAAAGCAAACATTCTTACTTTTCTTAGAGGAAGTGACTCAACTCACTTTCTCGAACTTCGCCTCTCCATCATCCTTTTTTTCTTTTCCACTGGCTTATCTTTCTTTAATTCTCCCTCTCTCCCTTCTTGTTTACACATGTCCTCTATAAAATCACAGTTTGCTTGGAAAATTACACCAACCTTCTTCTGTTGAACACAAAAGAAGATATTTTGAAAAATGTCTGTAACCAGACAGTTGATGGACCCCATTGACTTCCATATTTTCATACTATGGAAGTCAACGGGGTCCATCAACTGTTTGGTTACATTCATTCTTCAAAATTTCTTCTTTTGTGTTCAACAGAAGAAAGAAATTCATACAGGTCTGAAACAACTTGAGGGTTGAGTAAATGATGACAGAATTTTTTGATTTTGGTGAACTATCCCTTTAAAAGAATACCATGGCACTACTATAGTAGTGTCTAGGCAAGTTGGAAGACCAGCTAAGACCAGTAAACCCAGCATATGATTTTTTAGGAGGTTAAAAAAACCAAAACATTTCTTGCAAGGTAAGATTTGGAAATCGCCTGTAATGTGGTAAATTGTGTTCTTACTCCGCTCAGGTAGTAAACACTAGAAATAAGTCTGGCACAAACAAAAGGTTTTACCCAGGGCACCACAGCTGTCCTTGCCACTGTTGTTTTTGTATTTACTGACCGGGACCGCAGCGGAAGATCGAGCCCAAGAAGCAGCGTCATCGAGCGCTTGAAGAGTGCGAAATAAAGGAAAAGGAAGGTGACGAAGAAAAGCACCGACAACAAAACCACTTTGAGTCCCGCTCTTGTACTGCTCTGGCCCTGCGCCAGCTCGGCTGCCCGTGGATTGGCTCTTGCTTTGCCTCTCCTCCTCCTAAACTTTCCCAAACTGCGATACGCGCACACACGCCATCCACGCAGCGACTGAACGTAAGGAGGACTAGGCTTTAAGGAATGAGGAGTTTTTCACCTTATTCCACTGCCAGGCTGTCATTTAAAACATGTAAGAATTTTAAAAAAGCTTTTAAAAATGTCCCAAATGGCCTCGATGCGGATAATCTGTATTTTTTATCCACCGAACCGGATGTAATTTTTCTAGTTTCTCACTTTTAACGGGACAGGAAGGCATCAGGAAAACTTTCTGCGCGAGGACTTTCATAGCCAGCGCTGCCTGGGAAAAGAGCGCGTGCGTACATTTTCCAAACTGGGCTCCAGCAAAACGTCTTCTGTGGTCGTGCCCGGAGGGACTGCCTGGTCCGCTCAGGCTTTACGTGGATATTCTGTGGGTGGTAGCGTGAATGCCCTGTGTTGGCATTGAGGGATGCCAGCATGCCCTCGCTGATTCTCTCCCATCTGCTCCTCATCTGGCTCGCGCTCCAGCGGCTGGCTCTGTGCGCCGAGCGCGCGTCCACTCGCGAGCGCTTCAAAGTGGTCATCGCGCCACTCATCTGCAAACGGACATGCCTGAAGGGCCAGTGTCAGGACACCTGCGAACAAGGCAACAATACTACGCTTATCGGTGAAAACGGACAGTCGGCGGACACACTGACCGGGCCTGGCTTCAGAGTCGGTAAGACAATTCAAACGGTTTTTATTTAGTTCAGTTTAATGACAGGACTGCTCACGAGCCCTTATTGTTAAAGTTTTTCCTCACTTGAATACTTAACTCTCAGATAAAGAAGGGCCTTAAAGGTATAGTTCACCAAAAATGAACATTTCAGCTTGAATTAAATGAATGAAATATTTATCCGTCCTCATGCTTCTCCAAACCTGTATGACTTTATTTATTTAGTAAAAACACAAAAGGAGACTTCAGACAGATTTTTTTCTGACAGTCTCCATTTACTTTCATTGCTTTTTTTGTTGTCGTCTCAATACAATGAAAGTGAATGGTGACTTCTGTATCTGACTCTCTTCCACTGAAGAAAGTAAGTCATACAGGTTTGGAATGACATAAGTGATTTATTTTTGAGTGAAATATCTCTTTAATGTACAAACTTAATGGTCGAGTATCTGGCACCGGCACGTGAGTTTGTGAGTGGAAATGCAATAATAACCCCCTCTTCTATTTCTCTCTTGCTCTTCTTAATGGTTTCTGCATATTGTCTGGTTGGCAGGGTAGCTCTCGCTCTGAGCTGTATCAGATTGGATGTGGTAAGGCATGGTGCCATAAAGTCTACGCAGCAAGATCTGCACTGCATACACACTCAAACATTTTCTCATCTCTTAAACACACACATACTGTACATTTACATTCTCTTTGTCCATATAAACACACACTTGCAGTCGACACACCACTAAAATAGTTTGTGTGTGTGTTTAGTGAGACACCCCCCCCCACACACACACACACACACCCACGTCCTCAAAGGCTGGTGTACCAGTTTGTTATTTCAAGTAAAGAATGCCAAAAGCTGATATGCTTAGATAGTGTATCTATAAATGTGTGTGGGTATGTTTAGCTCGACATGTTTGTCTGGGTTTTGCATCAGTATTGTGATGAAAGTGATTGTTTTTTTAGTTCTGCTTCTCAGCAGGTTCATTTAATGTGTGTTGTCTTTCTTTCTCTCCCTCTTGCTCTCTGGTGCTCTCCAATTTTGTCTGCTGGATGCCCATGTGCTTTTGAACGAGTTGAGTCCAAAAATAAATAAATGGGGTAAAAATAAAGGCGGAAGCTGAGTCACTGCTGAGTGAAAGCTACATTTATGGAAGTCCAAAGAAGTCCATGCACATCAAGCTCAAAGACTTTTACTAAGAGCATCTGTGGTTCGTGGTGTATGAGATCGTATAAGGTTGTGGGATGACTTACTTTCTAAATAGCAAACATCAAATCTGCCACATATTCTCTGACTCATAGGATTTGGTTAGAATCTGGTTCTAAAACAAGCACAGATTTATAATTAGAGATAGGCAAAACTTTTTGATATATATATATATATATTTTTTTTTTTTTTACAGATATTCACACTTTTCAANTACTTTTAAATGTAATCTGTTATTTGTTATTTACTGTTTGGTCTGCAAATAAATTATAGTTGGTCTCGAAAGAAAAACAGGTCGTTTATTTAATGTATTGTTGGGATTATTTTTCAGTTATTTTAGCTTAACAATTAGACAGCTCAAAACAAAGATGAAAATAAATTGGTGAATTTTTAAGTTTTGGTACACTACCATTCAAAAGTTTGGGGTCAGTAAGATTTTTTCATGCTTTTTAAAAGTCTCTTATGCTCACCAAAGCTAAATTTATCTCATAGAAATCTTTTTTTAATCTTGCTTTTGGTGAATTTAATGTGTCCTTTTTGAATAAAAGTTTTAATTTCTTTTCCAAAAAAGCCTCAAATGTTTGACTGGTGGTGGAAGCATTAATTTTATTTGAATCGAGTTAACTGAAAGACATTTGTACATCATAAGTGAATGATGAATCCTGTCCTTGAACCCTAAACTCTTACAGACACTTTTGGGATTTTTATATTTCAAAACACTGACCCTTCTAACCCTAACCCTACACAAATATGATCCTAATATCTAAAATGGTTTAAATCTGTAATGTCTATAATGTGGACACACATTTATTTTCTCGTGCAAGTCCTTTTGTTTGCATGAAAGTCTGAGTATTTATGAAAATAGAAAAGAAGCTCCCACAATCCCTAAAACATGTTACCTTCAAAAATGCTACCCAAAAGACTGGTTGAAAAAAAAAAATTCACCAGAACTGAACTTTTCTAAAATTTCTGCTTCTAAGGGTCCATTAGGGAATAATACTTTCCTCAGAAGCTGCATTTCCACCACAGGAACTTTCCCCAGGAACTAAGAACTTTGGGGTGGTCCTCGGTGTGTTTCGACCGCAGGAAGTAGGGTCTAAATGAAGTTCTGGGTAAAAATTTCCCCCTCAGAAAGTCCCTGCTCGCAAGATAGTACTTTTTTTTTTTAATGTTCAGGAAATTTTGGGGGTGGGACTTAGTTGAGTTCACGCAGCATATTGATTGGTTGACTCCACGCAGCATTTTATTTCAACCACCATTTTCAAAAGCCTGTTGCGGTGCGTTCAGTAAGAGTTGTTTGCTATTCGAATTAATAATGGAGTTTAAAAAATACGACTGATGGACTGACGACGAGGTTCAGGCTTTATTAAGCTAATATGTCGCGCACAGTGCTACGACACCGGACTAATTTGCCTAATTTTCACGGTACTTTAGACCACGATGGAAACACAGACAGCAACAGGTCTGGGGGGGAAAAGTTACTGGGACAAATTGTTCTGGATATTTTCAGTGGAAATGAGACTAGAATGTCTTTCTGTTACATTTATGTTTAGTCCTGTCTGTTCATTGCATTTTAGTTTGGTTTTCCCTGTGCCCTTTTGCCTGACTTCTAGTTCCTTGTTTGTTTCCATGGTTGTTAATTTGTTCTACACCCGTTCTGTTTTCCGTTGATTGCTCCCTTGTGTATTTAAGCCTTTAGTTAAGTCTGTTCCATGTTCGGGATTGTTTATGTGAATGTGTTATTGCTATATCTATCTCCTAGTGTTTTCTCTTTCTTTAATAAATAAGTATTTTTGATTCATCTTTGTTCGTGCGTGTCTAACACTTTACACTTTCCTTGTCCAGAGTCCAGAGTTCATGCTGATCATTGGAAATAAAGACTGCAGCTACACTTAAACTGTATTAAAGCTATAATCATCATCATTACGATAAACCTTTATTCTAATGCCAACAATGAGTTTGCCATGAAGTATTTTACCTTTTATTTAAAGCCTGACTCAGTTGTCAAGATGATAGATATTACATTTTTCTCTGACTTAGTCTTGTGGTTTATAGTCATGGAATGCACCAGACTGCCTGGAAGGAATTATTGGATTGTTGGATTTCAAATCAGTAGGGTTGAGGCATCAAAAGTAACTAACTAGTTGTTTTATAGATGGAACTGTACACTGAAATCTTATTAGTAATTGTTATAACACTAGTTACTGCAAAAAGTAATATTATTACTGTAACTAGTTACTAGTAACTAATTACTGCCCAACACTGATACTGACCTAAAGTTTAATTTGCAGTTTGTTAAGTACCGAGAAAGCAGCTTCTTTCTCTTTTTGTGTCCCTCTCTCTGTTTGTCTGTCAATGCCAGGTTCTGGGTTCTGTGGTGAGAGGTCTGTAAACCCCAAACCATCCTCCACTTCTGCAGAGTGCCACAGAGTGCCCAGAATGATGCCAGCATGCAACAGCAGCACTACCCCATGCCTATTTCAGTCCTCATTCACGCACACACATACTGACTCTGCCTCTCTTTCACATGCAAACGCCACATATTTTCTCGTATTTTGGTGACTTCTGTTCATTTCTTTATTTAACTGGGTTCCACTTACAGGAAAGTCTGTGATTGCTCTTTATTCCACTGCTATGGAGTGCGAAGCTTAGTGTATGCTGTGATTTAGAGCGCACACAATAGTAAGAGCCAGATTTATTACATAACTAGATACATGAAGTCTTTGGGGCTAATCAGGTTTTATTCCTCCACTATGCATGGAAAATCCATGCAGCAAGCCACAAAGGAGCAGTTTCAGAGTGGAAAATGTGTCAGAAATCCAGTCGAACATTCCAGAAGCATGCCAATCCTTGTGTGTTTGTGAGCGTGAGTCCGTGGCCATCTACCATTTGTTTTATGATGTGGAGTAGTTATTAGTTTCTGTCATCCTCACCATCCTTTTTATCTAACTTTTGCTTTTGTTTGTGGATCATATTTCCCATTCTTCAGTAAGTTGCAATATTCTTTTCTTCCCTATTGTGACGTATATCCAAGTGAAACGGCTTCTTGAAGAAGAAAAAATATAGGGCGGGACTTAATTTTGTCCAACTGGAATTGATTGGATGGTTGTGGTTTGCTATTGCTGTGATCTCATGTAAGTGACAGGTTGTCCCGTCCTCGCACCGATAAACACTAGGGGTGTGCTGGTTTGGTTCGTAACTCGGTTTTGAAGTCACGATTCGATTCGGTTTGTTACGGTTATACAACAATATCTTCTATTCTGTCATTCTCTTACACTGTTTCCGTTCAGCACTTCCAGGTTCTATGTCAGAACGGCGGCTCAGTATTGGCCAACGCTGTTCAGCCGGCCGGCCAATACAGAGGTGGCGTTCTGACGTAGAACCTCAGCAGGGGGCAGGGCGCGTTCGGTACGTCATGAGAGTATCGCGGTTCATACCGTGGGTGGTGAATCGGGGTTTTTTGGTTCTGTTTGAATATTGTTACACCCCTAATAAACACGTCATCAGAGAGGAGAAGAGATGGCACTGCCCGAGGGAGGGGATGTTATTTTGATTAAAGGGCGGATTATAAAAAAAAAAAAAAAAAGACAAATCATTTATTATAAATACTGCTATATTATATTACATAAAAATATGAATTGTCAGTTTTGATTTCATTGTGACTTTAAAGTTTCCATGCACCATCTACACAGAAGATAGCAGAGAGGAGTTAGATGCAGTTGGCATAATTGGCCTTGCCAGTCAAAGAGTTTGAAACACCAATTAGAGGTTGTGTTGGAAAGTGATAAGAGAACACGGTGTATAAGTGAGTGTCTGTGTTTGAGGGAGAGGTGGCAGCTGTGGGCTTTTTTAAAGGGCAATATTGAAACTCAGGCCCTTAAACAAGCATTCTGGTTTACTCAGAGTAAACTCACTGCTTTTCACTGTGAGAATGAGGCCAGTTATTTAAAGCAGAGCAGAGGAATGTGTGTGTGTGTGTGTGTGTGTATTTGTTATTGGCCGCTTACCCTAGTTATTGAGAAGTGAAAACATCCAATGGTTAGTGGTAGACAGGTTTTTTGAGTGATATAATTTCATTATTTTACAAGCTTCATTGACAACTGTAGCACAATTTTTATAATACGTCCCCCTCCATTGTCCCTTTGTGATGTTCAGTATTCAAAGGCATAGTTCATCCAAAATGAAAATTCTGTCATTTACTCACTCTCACGAACCTCTTGGACTTTCTTTCTTTTTTGGAACACAAAAAAATATACTGTATTTTGAAGAATGTCTTAGTGTTTTTTGTCCATGCATTGAAAGTCCAGTGTTGTTTTGGATCCCATTAACTTTTATTGTATAGATAAAAACAGTGACACAAGGGTGGTTAAATTATGACAAATTTTTGGACACACATTTTGGTGGACCATAGACTTTAGTCAGGGCAGATGCCATATTGAATTAGACTACAATTTACTACAATATACTGTATAAAGATACTAGATCACATATTTTTTTAAAGCTTACAACTTTCAAAACTGTTTTATTGAGTTTTTGTCTAGAAAATTTTGGCATGTTGTTAAAGGGTTAGTTCACCCAAAAATGATACTCACCCTCATGTCGTTCAAAACCGGCAAGACCTTTGTTCATCTTCAGAACACAAGTTAAGATATTTTTTATGAAATCTGAGAGGTTTTTTTTATCCCCCATAGAAAGCAACAAAATTACCACATTAAAGGTCTAGAGAAGTAGTAAAGACAGATAAAATATTCAGTGGTTTAACCTTAATGTTATGAAGTAACGAGAATACTTTTTGTGCGCAAAAACAAAACAAAAATGACGACTTTATTCACCAGTTTCTTCTCTACCCTGTCAGTCTCCTATTCAGTTTACGCAGTGCAGCGCTTCCATATTTACGTTCAAACGCCGGCTCAGTATTGGCCGACACTGTTCACGTGAGCAGCACGATGCATGCGTGTGATACTGAAGCAGGAGCCGGCCAATACTGAGTTCAGTTTTCATTTTTGGGTGAACTAACCCTATAAATTACTATACAAATCCATTGAACACCCTGGGTGTTTCTATCCGTCACAGCCTCATTTTCCTTCCCATCAAAAATTTAATTTGACTATACCCTGAGTAAGGTCTATCCCTTTAAGAAAGGCAAAGAGGTTTAAATATTACTGGTTAATAACATGAAGGTTTCACAGACTAATCATAGATCAGCCGGAGGCAGTGATGTCAACCGTTATGTTTGGACCCCTGTTTTTATTTAATCTGCCATTGCAGGGACTCTCTATTCCAGGGCCTGGGACAACACTTCTGGTTTTCTCTTTCATTGGTGCCCATGCAAACAGACACACCAAAACATCAGTATTTTCTCAGTCAGACTAAACCTTACAGCTCCAGTTACACACTGACAGATAAAGCACCTCGTCAAGACTCTTTTGATCATTCTGGATTCACGGTAGCATGCTCCAAGAAAATATGAGGTGCAAATAGCTTCCAAATAATTTTTTCAACACCTCTCAAAAAAGGAATTTCCAATGAGTCATTTAATCATAGACTTAGTGTATAGTATTAAAAGTTAGTGTTTGGCATGTCTGGCCTATTTCCCCTCTGTAGACGAAAATTTCCGTAATATTCCATCCATAATGTCCCCTTTCCTAATCCTTCCTCTCCATAAATACACAAATATCTGTCAAGCGCTGATGACATCACAGTCACAGTCTCTTGCCGGCATTCCATCCATCCACGCTGCCTGAATTCTCACATCTGTTTAACTTTCAGAAAC
Organism: Anabarilius grahami; assembly: GCA_003731715.1. Taxonomy (NCBI): domain Eukaryota; kingdom Metazoa; phylum Chordata; class Actinopteri; order Cypriniformes; family Xenocyprididae; genus Anabarilius; species Anabarilius grahami. The sequence goes on from RJVU01053127.1 coordinate 3,159,033, forward strand.
TGGAACCTATGCTGTTGCCAAAGTTATGACACGTCCAGGTCCCCTATGCGACGATAGTCAAAGTCTTGTTTAAGAAGCTTGGAAGACACAGTGTCATAGCAGGAAAATATAAACATTGAGATAAAAGAGAGGGATTGCCCCATGTGTGATGGTTTGATTTGATATTTGCTATGTTTGTTTGTAAAGATCTGTGGGTTAAAGTTATTTTAAGTCAGACTCTTGACAAAAGTGGAGGTATTTCGAATGAAAGTTTGCTGTTTTTGAGAGCTGTTATTTCTGCATTTTGGAACACTAACAGCATTTCAGCAACTTTCAATGCTACACTTTCTCCCTAGTTCTTATGGAAAATGCCTCTGTATTCTCAAGAGAGAGAGGCATCTATACATGCTAGAATGTTAATATTTGTGTTTGTGTGGTATTTGTACATGTGTGGGTGCGTTTATGCATGTTGAAATACAGTACAGTACATGCACATGTCCATTCAGTAAACACGCACTCTTCTCTTTTTTAGATTTTCTCTAGAGGTAAGCGTTTTGTAAAATCTCTCTGATGTTTTATGACTGTCATGTTTAACACACAGCTGACAGTGATTATATATAGTGAGTATATTTTTGGGTTCAGTATTATAATGGGTGTGTGCTTGTTGTTTTGTTATTTTGCTGCCCACAGAAATAAACACAGTCCCACTAGAGGCTTTTGTCAAGAAACTGAATAAGGTTGAATATTCTTCTGCCCCACCTTCTGTTTTGACGCTAATGGCCACTTCTGTATTTTCGTTTGTTTGTGTTTAGAACAGTAAATTATAGTTCCTAACTTATAATTTATTGGGAGGGTTTGTTGGTGTGTTTGTTAGTAACTTTGTTAGGAGATAAGTTAGTTGGTGTGGATGTGTTAGCGGGTATGTTAAGTGGTATGTTTGTGGATGTTAGATCTTAGTTAATTGAAGAAATGTTACAGTGGGCATTGAATTATATATTAATATATTGAATATTATTATTAAATATTATAATCAATATAATCTTTTCAGAGTAAAACTTTTACTCTTACGTACCTACAGCTCTTATATATGCACATTACCATTCAAAAGTTTGGGTCAGAAAGATTTTCTTTTGACAGAAATTAAGTTTCATTCAGTAAACACACATTAAATTGATCAAATCCATTTTTTTACAGTAGTAGTTTAATGATGGTTTTTGGATCATCCTCATGACCATAATCAGTTTGTTTTAGTGCACCAACTACAAATTACATGTCTGAGCATTTCTTCTTAATTGAGCTTTGACTTTATATGTTCATAATATATTTTTAAGCATGACCCTTTCCCTTAATTTCTCAATCCAGGGGTGAAGGAATGATCTAAAAAGTGTTGGCTCATCAATATTAATTAGATGATGTAACATAACATCAGTCATCCAATTCCAGATCAGTGGTTGCCCAGCCATATTAGGATTACTGCTTCTGTGTTTATTCAATCCAGTGCCAAAGTTAGCAGAGGTGTCTACCTGGTCTTAAATTTGTTGTTTTGCATGGTTGGTTATATATTTTTTCTTTTATATCTTAAAAGTTTTAAAAGTGACATTACATTGTAAGAATTTAGCAAAATTAAACTCTCATTAACCACACTTGCATAGGTGTTGAAGCTTATCTGAACTGAATAACCCTGCGGCTGAAGCATTCGTGACTAATGTTGACTGGTGCTAAAGTGATTCATCTGTGTGAGGAGGTGGATGGGTGTGAAAAGCACTGCTGCTTTATTAATGAAAGAGCTCCTCTCTCTCTCTCTCTCTCTGTATATATAGACTGGATGTAATAAAATAAATATAATTAATAAAAACATCAGTGGTTCATGGTTATGTCATGTGTCTTTCTGCCACAGAGAGCCTGCTTTTGTGTGTATGTGTCTGAGCTTGCTGGACTTTAAGCCAGGGTATCTGAGGAATGCGAATATTTCTTTGCTTCTACACCACTGTACCAACTACCAATGCTACTGTACCTCTGCAATCTTGATTCTCTCTCTCTCTCTCTCTCTCTCTCTCTCTCTCTCTCTCTCTCTCTCTCACACACACACACACACACACACACACACACAGGTTTGTTTTGCTATCTTAGTGGGGACTCTCCATAGGCGTAATGGTTTTTATACTGTACAAACTGTATTTTCTATCCCCCTACACTACCCCTATCCCTAAACCTAACCATCACAGGAAACATTCTGCATTTTTACATTTTCAAAAAAACATCATTTAGTATGTTTATTAATCCATTTCCCTCGTGGGGACCGCTGGCTGGTCCCCACGATGTAGGTGATCTCAGGTTTTTATTACATCGTGGGGCCATTTGGTCCCCACGATGTAATATAAACAAGAACACACACACACACACACACACACACTTAATGGTCTAGTTCCTGCTCAGCCACTAGGAAAACGGCTCACACTTGGCACCTGAAACACATGTGTGAATGTTTTAAACAGTCGCAGTTTTTCCTTTTCCACTATCTGTCATTTACTTTTTTTTTCTTTTCATTCTTTCCTTCCTTCCAAACCTCTGAAATGATTATACCTAGTTGTTTCCTTTGTTTTGGAAAATAGTTTATGGTCAATAATTTGCTGTATAATTGTCTGTATAATACTTTTCTAAGAAAGTATTAACCGTGTGTTTTTCTGGGAGTGAAGTGTGAGTGTGTGTGCATGTGTTTGTGTGTGTGTGTGAGTGTTCTTGTATGGTTTATGAGGACACAAATGTGTATAATGACATGGTATTAAATTTCTTGTGTCTAAACAGTGCCAAAAGTTTTCTGTGATGGGTAGGTTTAGTGTAGGGGGATAGAATATACAGTTTGTACAGAATAAAAACTATTACGCCAATGGAGAGTCCAGTAAACCACATATACAAGTAAGTGTGGGTGTGTATATATGTGGTTTCAAAGAGAAGTCAGAGCACATAAATTTCTTCATACCTCTACTTGCCAAAGGTACATTTTTTTGGTTAAAGACATTTATTGAGCTCAAGATGAGATAAACAGTAACAGACAGAATGAGAGCCTACATTGGGGATCAGAGCTGACTGACAACAACATTGTGCTAATAGTTTTAGAGTTTGTTGGATGCTTGTCTCTAAATTTATTAGGAAACTTTATTAACAAAGACCTGGAAATCAGAAAAATGCTTCTTCGTCTTACAAAAGATCAGTGTTTAACATCACGGGATGTGACTGTAAAAACTTTTACATTGTTACAAAAAAATGTATTTCAAATAAATGCTGTTCTTTTTAAATAAAAAGTATTAACCAGAACAATTGTTTTCAACATTGATAATATAAAGAAATGTTTCTTGAGCAGCAAATCAGCATATTTGAATAATTTCTAAAGGATCAGGTGACATTGAAGACTGGAGTTATGATGCTGAAAATTCAGCTTTGCCATCACAGAAATCATTTACATTTTAAAATATATAAAAATAGAAAACAGTTTAAATTGTAATAATGTTTGAGAAATATTACTGTTTGTACTGCATTTTTAATTAATTAAATGCAGCATTTATGAGCATAAGAAAGTTGTTTACTCTAAAATAAAAATAAACACAGACAAGATCATTTTTGACATTCATTTTTGACAGTAAGAGTAAGGGGCAAAACAAGTGATGTGTGTGCATAACTCTGATAAGAAATGTTTGAGTTCATAATGAAACCTCTGAATTTTGATTGCAGACTTTGGGTAAATCTGAGCACAGTTTGAGACACTGTTGAGATGGTTAGATACTTTTTTGTTTTACCTAGATGACAGATTGAAAGCAAAAGTCTTAGTTTGCTCTCTAATTGTATTGCTGTCTAGGGGAATTTACAGATCAAAGACATCTCATATGTAATTTTGATTTGGCACAGGATGCTTTTTTAAATGAGCTTTTACCTGGCATTTGACTGAAGCTGAAGTAACACATGAAGTAAATGTGATGTACACTAGTGTTGTATATAGAGTAGTTTGACTTACACCTGCAATAAATTATCTTACATCAAAGCAAGAGTTTACTAGTAGTGTGATGACCAGAACAGATATTAAAATGTATAACTGATGTTCAAGGACTTTTTAAGAATCAATTCATTTTAAGGTTATTTTCCCTGCATGTCTCGTATTGAAGCACTTTAAGGACCCAGTGTGTGAAGCTGATTCATCCCACTGCTGTGGCATAATTATGGATTCAGCTGCCTGCTCTTTATACTGAGGTGTGAGAAAGCTGGTATGAAGCTTTCAGCTTCTAACTGTAAATACATAGTGATTCTCAGACAGGCAGTGGATTAGATGAGCACAGCAGACACACCCCTCAACGATTCCCCTTCACACATTATATACGCCCCACCCATCTACACACACACACACACACACACATATATGCACTCATATTAGGTCTGTTAAATCCATTACCATTCTCTTTGGCGCAGGCAAAGAGTAAGAAAGTATTTGACATTCCTCAGAAATCATAAGCACACAATATGTTGTAAGATTTCTCGATATTTGTATTCTGGCCTTTCTGGGATTAAAGTAAATATTTTATAAGGAAATTGTAAATTTTCCCAACTGTAAGCTAGTCAAAGAAAATTTAGGCAAAAATTCGGGGTATAAGAGGATAAGATATACTACAAAAGCATCACATGCCCTAAGAGCTAAACGCTGCTGGGAAAAGTCACATGTATGTGTTTGAGTTAGTGGTGTTGTGAAGTCTAAAGCTGTATTTTTGAAACCTCTGTCTGTCTTTAGTACTGCAATTAACTCAGCAAGCACAGACACACTGAAACATTCCCACACACATAGACAGGTTCACACAAATGCAAGCCTACACAAACTTATGAATACATATGCACATCATAGGCAAAACACAAGCTTCTACACAGAAAATCACCATATATACACAGCCTGCACACCCACATAGGCATTAAAGCTTCACAGTATACATGCAGACACAGACAGAATGGCACTTTGCATTCAATATATGTCTCCTCTATGATTACTGGCTATTAGAAATATAGAAAGTATTGAATGAAGGATAAAAAGAGTAAAGAAAGAACTTTATTTATATGGTCATTTTTGTTTTTGTTAGAAATTGGTTGTTTGTTGATGTCTGTAATATAAATGTATCTTCTGGCTTTTCTTCAAGGGTTTCTTTCTTTAACTCTCTCTCTCATAAGCACATTCTCATAAAGTCATCCTATTTTTACGTAGAGTAAGAATGGCGGTGCTGTGGGAGCTTGAATCAGTGTGAGCGTTTGTGGGTGGTAGTCATATACGCACGCAGACAGACTCCGGCCAGCTGTAATTGTTTCCGTGTGTTGTCCTCATCAAGCTACAGGAGAAGGCGAGCCACAGTCTGCTACTGCCAGCCTGATCATATGCCTTTGTGTTTCTCAGACACAGAGTGTCCCCTGATTGTCTGGAATCAAGAATCTCTGCTTTTAAGATCTTTGCAGTCTACTGACTTCATGTTTGTTGGCTCTATCATGCCTTGTTTTTCTTGACATAAAATGCTTTTTTGTTTATTTTTCTTTGTCCATAAATCACATTCCTGACAACATTTTCATCCACATTCTTATTTTAGCAGGGGCTAAATAAGTCTCAAACTAGGAGTTTGATGTTTCAGTAAATATTTTTAAAAATAAATTTGTGTTGATTATCTGCATTTGTGATTTAGGAGTTTTTATTTAAAAGATATTTATTGTTATTATATATTCCAGATTTTTTGTTGATTTATTTACTTGCTATTTAACCTGTTAACTGTCACCTTCCTATTTTGAGCATAGATCTTCTAATTCATGATCAATGCTTTGGAATACGGACCTAAGGTTGGTCTCTTTTTAAAGAAGACACTCAGAAATTAAAGCACTCAAAGTCCCCCTGTGGTGAAAATCAAGTTTTAATGTTGTTTATATGTCTATGTGGTGTTTTTAATATGCTTTAAGACAAACCATGTGCAAATTCATAAAGTCAACACCGTTGTTGCAGTGATCTAAAGACAGTCTCAAAAACGCAGTTTGAAATTGCTGGTGTTTGTGACGTCACAAACTACCCTGTAACCAATCACGTCAACATGACGGGGGGCTTTAGCTTATATCATTAACTGACCACGCAAAGGCGTCTAAAAGAAGCCAGGCTATCTCTGTTTTATTTTTCTGTTGATATGAAAAATCGGGTAGATTTAGCAATATAGCGGGTGTATGATGTATATTACAATGCTATGATGAACTGTATGACTTTCTCCACTGACGTTCAGAGTTGTTCAAACTGCGTTTCTAAGGATATTGATTTTTAGAAGGCAGCTGTCTGACTCTGAGATGAAGAATGGGAACATGGTTTGTGTAACATTAGCAACACAATATTAGCTATTTGATAATGTAGTCAAGCAAAAGGCTAATCTTATTAATTATCGTTATCAGAGCGGATCTCTGAGCTTGTGCGAGTGAGTGGAGGTGGGGCTAATTTGCATATTCATAGATCTGCGTATATTAAATGAAGCAAAGTCATTTTTTAAAGGCATGAGGAAATTTTTTCACAAGAAAAAAAAAGTTTAAACGTCATTTTGGTGATCAAAGATGAGTTTTAAGGGATAACATTATTGACTACAGTGTGACTAAAAAAATCAGACATAAAAGTACTTAAAAAAAATGAAAGTAAAAAAGTAATAGAAGTTTAAGTTTACTGTAAAGCAAATATACTGAACTAAAAAATATATATATTTTATACAAAATATATATTTTGCAGACCAATTTGTTGTTAATATGATGATTACAATAGGGGGGGAAAGGCAATAACAAAACCGCACCATTTGTCCCGCTACCTGGACCGTGACAGTCAACAGGTTTAAATCATTGCTAGTATTTATGTAGTAACCTACTATACTCAGGTACAGCTTATATTTTCATTTTACAAAATAAAAAGTGTTTTTTTAAACATATCATATGGTTCACTTTTTTTCCAAATTATAAATTTTCCCAACTATAAAATTCATAACTCGGGGACCTGTTACACTCTGTGCATGAAATATCAGTTCTTTCCAGGCTTGCTGTCATTATTGTCTCTTATTTTAAAGCATAAACAATGATTTTATAATGGAATGTTTATATGTCATCCTCTACCTTTCAGCTGTCACCAAATATACTGTTGATTAATTGAAAGTAGTTCTTCATAGAACAGAATGGAATAAGTAACAGACACTGGATTTTCCCCTCTGAAACCACCATGAGCTGGTAATAAATAATGATGTTACTTGTGCCAGTGTTCCAGAATAATCTGGTTAAGCCTGGCTTGATATTTCAGCCCACATAAGAGTTCTGTAACCAAACCACAGTCTGTCACACCAAAATATAAAGCAGATAGTCTGAATCCATGTTTAAATCTGGTTTTATGCTTTTCTGACAGTAAAAAATAATAAAAATGCAGTTTGCAAAAGCTTTTGCCCTCATAAATAATTAGTCTGTGCTCATTTTTTGTTTTTTCCCCCAAAATTTTTGACTCTTTTAATCTCAGTGGATGATACTTCTCATATGCTATTATCTATATGTGTAAAGGTTTGATTTACATTATATGGTTAATATATACATCAGCTATATGTGTCACAAAGCTGTGGCTGAAGTGAAGCGCACGACAAAAGGAACCCAACAAATAGTCTTTTAATAAATCTAACAAAGAATACAGGAGATTGTTGGTGAATAATCAAAACAACCACTTAACATTGCCATAACCTTTTTTCTGTCCACACAGAAAAGTGTTTAGCTGTATACGCAAAAATTATGCATTGGCATTTCGTCCGGCATTTTGGGAGCCTGAAACCGCTATTTTTTTAAAAACCGGGTCCCAGAGTGGATAAATCTGAAAACGACACCCTTGCGTTTTCGTGTGTACAGCCAATCCATATATTTTGTGAAACGAAGTCATCACCCCAAGTCTCGACCCTAGTCGGACACCACTACGTCACGTAACAGCAACAACAACAAAAAAAGCGCACTACATGCTTGCGTTCGTGCTGCAGAAGCTACCCAGCCTATTAGCTTTACTAAAATAAAGCTTTATTTCTAAGCTTTAATAAAGTTTGTATAAAGGTTTATGCGCATGCTCCAAGTCTTATTCTCCATTTTTAGTGTATCTCTGTGGTAGAATTACAGCGCCACATACTGATCTGGCATGTACAACTACATCGTTTTGAGTCGGTGTCATTGGTTTCGTATGTACTCAGATATTTCTTGAAATGAGGGGGAAAAAAAAGATCGGCTAGGGAAAGCTCTGGCTTCGTGTGGATATGGCCAGAGACAATACCTGAGAAGGAACAGTATGAAACACAGGGTTTAAATACAAGGAGCAAACAAAGGGAACTAATCAAGACCAGCTGAACAGAATTAATAATGAATGAGAATGAGTAATCAGCCAGGCAAATGGGAACATAACCAGCAGAAACACAACAAAACAGAACATGATTGTGACCATGGGAGATACAGTACAAAACTATATGATATTTCATAATAATACTATACAAATATTATAATTATATTATAATATAAATATATCAAACGCTATGTGGCATGTCTAATCTGTAGTCTGTGTCTTTGCAGTGGTGTGTCCTCTCACCTGTATGAATGGAGGAGTGTGCAGTACCCGCACACACTGTCTTTGTCCACCAGGCTTCACCGGACGCCTCTGCCAATTCCCACTTCGGACTCAAGCTTCTCGAGGCAACAAGCAGCCTGTCTACACCCTGCAGGTGCCCATCTCTTTCACACCACTTGCTTCACTAACTTATCTGTAAATCACCCTGAGAAAAATCAAATACAGTTTTTCCCAGTTGGCATCTTGATTCCAAACAGACAAACTGATGGGGCAGAACCAGTTGTGATAGAAAGAATATTCTAAATGCATCTCATGTCCTTTGAGAGTTTTGTTAGATCCTGATGTTTTTAGAATAATAATTGACTTAGAAAAAATGAATCTCCCAGAGTCTGTCAGAGCCAGGTGGCACAGGTGGGCGGCAGCAGATGACACAAACACACTCTGTGTTCACTCTGCAAGGCACTGGACATCACTCTTCTGAAGGTAATTGGTGCACAGGACATTTTCACTTTTCATTTGACTGAACTGTGGTATCATGCGCATACATTCATACACATGAATTTGTAAAAACGGTGTGAGAAAAATTTCATGCAGAAATAATGATTGACTTAAGATTGACTAAAGCTCATTCTATAACATCTTTTACGTTCTGTGCATCTATAGCTCAATTTAAGGATGGTTAGTCTGGCATATGCACTGCAAAATATGATCACATTTCATCTAGGTCTGTTTAGTCTATGTTTAAACGTGTTTTTTGCAGTGTTTGTTATTGTTAACTAAAAATCTAACTATTAATAAAAGTTTTTGTCAATTGAAATAAATCTAAAGTAAAAAAAATATATAAATATTAAATGAATGCAAACCAACAAAACAAACAAAAACTTTAACTTAAAAAACTTAAACATTTTAAATGTTGCTTTGGCAAGTAACTATAAAATAAGTGAAGTTGAAGTAACAAAATTACTAAAACTAAATAAAAAATAATAAAATGACTAAAACTGAAAACAAAAAAGATTAATTTCAAAATATTAATAAATAATATAATAGTGTATAAATAATACTCAAATAAATTTTTTTTTATTTGAATTTGTGATATCAAATTACATATTTATGCTTAATGCTTTCTACACTTCATTATTAGTAAGTTATTTGAAAATAACTGGATATCTCCTTATTGCTTTCTTTTTATTCATCTTTCCAGTGCAGGTCAATGTCCGTGTTGTTCACACGCCAGACACTTCAGTTGTCATTCATCCTCTTGACCAATCAGACAACAAGCCTCATGGTGCTAAGACTTTGACCCGCCTCCCTCCACAGACACATAAGCCCAAGGGGAGGTGCTTCCAGGAAACCACACCCAAACAGGCTGTGAGTGACAGAAGTAGATGAGATGATACAGAAAATCTGATTTGCCCATGAATTGTTTTTTTTTTTGTTTTTTTAATAATAATAAAAATAACCACTTTAATTCTCAATCTTTCTCTTTTTGTAGTGTAGTAGTAACCCTCTCCCTGGTCTGACCAATCAGGAAGACTGCTGTGGAAGTGTGGGTAATTCCTGGGGCCAAAATAAATGTTACAAATGCCCTTTACTACCTTGTAAGTTCAATTATTTTCTATTATATAACATGGTTTTTTTTTGGGAGTTGCATTTTACTGTCTCTGCCTAAGATCAAAGTGTGTTACAAGCCAAAAACAACCCTTTCCCATTACCCGTTCTTTAAAAAAAAAGTTCATCTCACCGTCCCACTACTTTTTCCTTTTTAAATTCACCCTGGGAATGTGTCATTGCAGTCTTGGAGTTACGTTTCAAAATGGGCCAGAAGGAAAATCCTCCCCGCCCCCCACTCCTATTTTGTCTTCGTAACCCATTTGATGTCTCAGAGCTCAGTCAGATGGTGATCCTGGCCTGGTGAACGCATCTGTGTGTGAGCGGATGTGTGTTAGTGTTTGCGTTCGAGTGTGTGTGAATGTCTGCAAGTGTCTTCGTGCCTCAGCAACATCACCATATTTTCCTATGACACACCCTTTGCAGTAAAAGGAGACAAAAGTGAAGGATGGAAAAAAGAATGAAAAAATGTTGGCTTTGGCAAAAGCCTTTCTGGAAAGCCACTCTGTCTCTGTTCTCACATGTTCTTATACAGAAGAGAAAATATCAGCTTCAGAGAAATGTTCCCACTGCGGCTCTTTTCTCTCTTTCTCACACAAACAGAAATGAACCACATCACACATAGCATGCCATGCTACCAGTTTGTTCTCAAACTTAAATCTTCTCACTGACACTTCTTTCATCAATTCTCTCAACATTTTTACCACTTTCATTTTTATTTAGCTTTTCTTTAAATACCCCTCATTGGTTTGATATGTTATTGTTATGTTCTGGCTTGATCAGACAAACAAAGCATCTAGTACAGATGCTGTAGTAGTAGAAATGATAGGTAATTCTCTGGATTTCTTTCATTCAGATGCTGGGAAACACCAAACTATAGTAGAGGACTTTGGCTCCACATGCCCTCAGGGATACAAGAGACTCAACAGCACTCACTGCCAAGGTAATATGTGTGTACATGCTGAATTGTGTGTATTGTATAGGTTTTACAAATTGTAGGTATGTTGGTTGTCAAAAAAAAATGACACATATCCATAAGCAATACATGAACTCAAACAAGACAGCTGCCAAGTAGTCAGCCACATGCAGAAAAATAGTTTATACTTCTATTTGCTGGATTGCCAGACTAATGGTTTTTATTTTGTGTATTTGATAGTTAATTTAAAGTCCAATTGGTTTAAGGGCAAATGACATTGGGGTTTTATTTTTATTTTATACATAAGATTCAAATTAAAATGATCAGATTAAACTTAAAGTTCATAAATACATTCTTGGCATGGAATAATTCTTGCCATCCACAATGAAAATCGCTGAAATATCCGACAGTTTAAATGTGAAAAAATTATTGAGGATGAAACTGATGTGAAGTAAGCGGAGTTTGCGATAACTATAATTTGGGCCAATTAGAAATGTCAAAATCAATTCCAAATCATACTGGATAAAACTTTGAAGCTATTTGGGCACATTATCTAATTATTATCTCAATATATATTATGAAATATTAATAATAATTGTTATAATATTAATAATTTCAGATAATGTATTTGAAGCCACATCTATGGAAGAGACATCATAAGAGAGAAGCTCCTAAGCACCTTTAGTAGCATCTGCAATTAGTCTGTTACAGAATTCGAAGTTGTTGTGCTAAAAAGGATTTTATCCTAGAAATGCGAGTGATGGTTGCGAAGTGCTAATATCTATTCCAGAACAGGAGAGAGATACAGAAGTCAAGGACTTTCTGCCAGTTAGGAGACAGTTTGGATTACCATAGTATATAGACCTGCACAGTTTCACATTCAGAATAATAGCACAAGGAACATAAAATATCAGATAATTCAGTGATATGCTCCATTTATGATCGCATTGGTTGGGATGAGGCAAGCAAATAAATTGTACACTAGCAAAATGACTAACAACATCTGTCAGGTTTTAGTGCAAGCAGATGCTTCAGATCTTTGATATATTGTACGTGCCCTTCTCAATGAAAACATTTCTCAGATTCAACCAAGAATGTCTATAGCAGTGGTTTTAAACTGGTTTGGCCATGGGAGCCACATTTTCACTTTACTTAACATACACTTAAATTATAAGAATATCACTAACACTGATGAATAAACAGTACTAGTTTTTGTTAATACAATAAAATTATTAAGGTGATTTGAGCCACCACAGTCATCAAAAATATAGAAAATAACAAACTGAAAACAAAGTGGTATTTTGGGTTAAGGTTACAAAAACTACAGTTACCATGGTAAATACACAATACTAACAACATATGGAAACATATGGAAACTGCTCCTGGTGAATAGAATGACCATCATACCTGCATGCAAATCCTTCCATCTAACACACGACGTACCAGTTACACGATTTTTGGTACTTTTTTGGTAATTTTATGACTTACTGCATACTCGTTATTTCATTTACTCTGTATAAATGAAGTGATGTACAGAGCGCACTTCCGCATTTGCACAAGCAATTGAAGAGTGTGCGCAGAGAGCCCAGTATAACCTCTGACAGAACAGGAAGGTTTGTTTTTCTGAGCTAAGATACTTTTTATTTCGTAACAAGTTACAAAAATAACGTTAGAATACTGACACTGACATATATTGCTTGACAACATCTCATCTGACAACAGATACTAAATATGTTTTTTCTCAGGCACTCTTTGACAGAAAAGTCAACAGCTTTCACACAGATCTTTCAAAATTAAAGTTATGCATCAGAAAAACATTTAGAATTACGTTTTCTGTTGTCGTTTCTTTGACCACACACCGTGACCCACTCAAAACAGTCTCAAGAAACACTGGTCTATAGAAAAGCCTCCTTTCTTCAGTTAATCAGCACAGATATTGTGGCAAATAAAACGTCTTTTATCTGAAAAGCTACTTTGCCATCATAGTTGAGGCGTCAATAGATCTGTGAGCAGAAAATCAGAAACTGAATTTAGTCCCACAATTTATCAGGATTGAGTCCTACTATTTATCACAAGAAATGAAAGGTGAACAATGTGATCAGAGCAAATTGAACAATATAGAATTTAAGATTAAGTTGAACAGCAGTTAAATTGCCCCACTTCTGCAGATGATGATCGTCTGGATGAACAAGCAGCATACTGTTTTAGCTATTATCCGCTAAAACAAGCATTTGCTTGCATGTTACAAATTAGTATGGAAATTCCTGTTGATATTATTCAGCTTCAGTGTAATCCAGATAAACAGAGAGCTACACAATTTACCTGCCAGACTGAATGCATGAGAACACTATGGCCTGGTTTCACAGACAGGTCTTAGATTAAGCCAGGATTAGGCCTAAATTCAATTCGAGTATTTAAGTAACTTTTATGAACATGCCTTAAAAAAATACTGGTGTGCATCTTGAGACAAAACAATGGCACTGACATATTTTAAGACATGTTAGTGCAAGTTGCTTTCGGTTAAAACAGCTCAAGCATGTATTTTAGTTTGGGACTAGGCTTAAGCCTTGTCTGTGAAACCACCAGGGGTATATGAAAAGTTCTGGTTCAAAGAAAATCATTGGCAGTATCAATTCTTTTATAGAAAAGTCAGTGTATACATGATTTACATAAAAAAGAGACTTGAGAGCTTTCTCTTTTACATGAAATGTCAGTTGGTTTACCTGAATTCTTTTAAAGATAGTCTTTTGACCATTGTAGGCAAAAAAGCCTCAATTGTTTCATATTTTTATGAACTTATTACAAATACTAATGATTTGTTTGTTGTTGTTGGTCTCTTCCTTTCTCTGTCTTAGACATAAATGAATGTATGATGCAGGGGCTGTGTCAGAATGGAGAATGTTTAAACACACAGGGAAGTTTCCGCTGCACCTGCAAACCTGGTTATGTACTGACAGAAAGGACACGCTGTATAGGTAAGACATAAATACATGTGCAAACTCGCATAACACACATATACAGTATGGCCAACAAGCACTATATAACCATCATTAAGATCTTTTTTCTCTCTTACCATCAACAGCAACAGTTGAGCAGGGGCTGTGTTATCGTATGGTTACGGAAGCAGGGAAATGTGAGCACGGTCTTCCAACACGCCTTTCCCGAGAGATATGCTGCTGCACTGTGGGTAAAGCGTGGGGAAGCAACTGTGAGAGGTGCCCGCAGGATGGGACAGGTGAGTGTGCGTTGTGAGAGTGCGTGTGCACCATTCAGAATTTAATAGTATAAAAAAAATAATAATAATCTTTGGTCTTTCTCTCTCTAGCTTCCTTTAATAAGATCTGTCCAGCGGGGAAGGGGATGTCTTTCCTGACCTATCATGGCACTCTGTCCATTCAGCCCTTCCTGACCAGTATTGAACACATTAATCCTGACACTGGTAAAGACATTTGAATCAGTTCTGAGATAAAGATTCTATAACATTGATTGCTGTGATTTTATTAACAGATTCATTCATTGTATCTTTGTTTGTGTTCCAGAAGTCAAGCCTCCGGTAAGATTCTGGTTTTCTGACAAAAGTACTGAAATTAAAAGTCATCTTTGATAGAAATATCAAAAAATCAGATCAACTGTAGACACTTCACTTAATTGATTTTGCCCTCATGTCAACAGGAAGTCCCCATTCAGACGACCACACCCATGCAGCTCTCACCAATCAGCACGCATGGCCCTCGCCACCCAGGTACTTTAGAAAGCACAGTGGTTCTCCATGTAGAGCATGACAAATGGCAACACAAAATGTATAGTTTCTCCTTCTTTTTCTTTTATTCACAATTTTTTTTTAATGTTTATCTTCTAAATGTGTCTTTTTTCTCTGCCTACCTCTCTATTTCTGCTTCCATCTCCTCAGTCATTGTGGCCAAGCCGACAACTCCTCCTATAGTCCTGGTGCCTCGAGAGAGTGACTCACTAGAGGTGGCCCAGACGCAGGTCTCACGTGAGTTCCATGACAACTTGTCAGTTAACTTCGCAATATTGGTTTATGCAAAATTAGTTTTGGTAATTTTATGGGAAAAATGTTTTTTCCCCTCACAATTATGGGTGTGTGTTTTGTGTTTGGGTATCACAGCAATGGATGAGTGCAAGCTGAACAGGAATATATGTGGGCATGGAGAGTGTATGAACACACAGAATGGTTTCATGTGCCACTGTTACCCTGGATACCGACCACATGCACAGAGAAAGAGTTGTGTTGGTGAGTACATATGTAACTATACACACATTCTGTACAACCAATGAAATCACAGATGGATGTACTCTTAATCTAATACCTGCATTTGTAGTGCATAAAATATTATACACTACCGTTCAAAAGTTTAGAGTAGGTAAGATTTTTTAATGTTTCTGAAAGAAATGCATTTATTTGAAAAAAAAAAAAAATACAGTAAAAACAGTAATATTGTGAAATATTATTAAAATTTAAAATAACAGTTTTCTATTTTAATATATTTTAAAAGTAATTTATTCCTGTGATGGCAAAGCTGAATTTTCAGCATAATTACTCCAGTCTTCAGTGTCACATGTTCCTTCAGAAAACATTCTAATATGATGATTTGGTGCTCAAGAAACATTTCTTATTATTATCAATGTGGAAAACAGTGCTGCTTAATATTTTTGTGGAAACCGTGAAAATTTTTTACAGGATTGGTTGATAAATAGAAAGTTCAAAAGAATAACATTTATTTGAAATTGAAATGTTTTGAAAGGTAGTGTACAATATATGAAATATTATATAAAACAGTATTGCACAAAAAAAAAATGTTTTAAATTACATAAAAATATATACAATGGTCTTACTCTCTCTGTAGATGAAAATGAATGTGACACAAAGCCATGTGGTAGAGGCACCTGCATTAACACAGTGGGTTCCTACAGATGCAACTGTCAGCATGGCTATGAACTTATGATGCATAATGGGAAACGCAAATGTATTGGTGAGTGACCAGCATCGGATATTCAAAGACAGTGGACGGCTACAATACACAAGACCATATCAATACAGATGATTGCCAAAACTTGTTTGCATGCATGTTTTCAGATATAAATGAGTGCTCTGAGCCTGATATCTGTGGAGTTGGAGGGCATTGCACTAATTTGCCAGGTTCCTATAAGTGTGAGTGTCTGCAGGGCTTCCGGAGCAAATCCCGCAGACAGCCTCTTTGTGAAGGTGAGGACACCCACCCTGTGCATAGACACAAAACACTTAATGTTAATTGTAGATGCATGTTCATCCAATATGGTTTATTCAGTTTTTTTTTTATTAACAGTATGTCTTTAAATGGCTGTGAATGTTTGTAACTTATTTTCTGTACTGTTCCTGTCTCTATTATGCAGACATTAATGAATGTGCGGACCCTAGTATCTGTTCTAATGAGCAGTGTGAGAATACTGTTGGATCTTATGAGTGTATACCCTGCCAACCTGGATACCAAGCACAGGGAGGAGTGTGTTACGGTTAGAATACATACACACATATACACACATGCAACCACGCACAAACAGTTTAGCTCACATTCACAGAAACACATGATATGGCTAAGGCCATTCCGACTACCATCAGCTCCTCACACAGGCTCCAGGCATTTCACAACTAAACCAAAACAACTCATTTTGCACTACACTGTGTGTGTCCTCAATAGAACAAGAAATTATTTGTCAATGGATTATAAACATTTTGTGCATGCCATTTGCTGTCATTAATTTGTATTATTTTTATCAGAATTATTTCTGCTATTGGCCACGCTGCTCTCTAGATATTGGCCATTGAAAAACCATGTACACTACCGTTCAGTAAGATTTTTTTGTTATTCAACAAGGACACATTAATTCAAACAAAAATTGACAGTAACAGCATTTATAAGGTTACAAAAGATTTGTATTTTCAATAAATGCTGTTCTTTGAAAAGTTCTATTTATCAAAGAATCCTGAAAAATGTATCATGGTTTTCACAAAATAAGCTGCAAAAAGTGTTTTCAACATTTTTAATAACAATAAATGTTTTTTTTTTTTTTTTTAAAGAAATCAGCATATTAGAATGATTTCTGAAGGATCATGTGACACTGAAGACTGGAGTAATGATGCTCCAGCTTTGCCACCACAGGAATAAATTACATCTTAAAATATATTGGAAATAGAAAAAGTAATTTTAAATTGTAAAAATATTTCACAATATTACTGTTTTTTACTGTATTTTTGAGCAAATAAATGCAGCCTTGGTCAGCACAATCTTCAGTAACTTTTGAACGGTAGTGTAAGTCATCCAGCACATGTTTATGTACCTGATGCAAGTAGGAAAGGTTATAAATGTGGGGTGTTTTTGACAAATAAATTTGACAATAGCGTAATCTTACAAGAGATGTCTGTCTCTATCAGATGTCGACGAGTGTCAGAATCGTGGTGTGTGTCTGAACGGCCATTGTGAGAACTTGGCAGGATCGTATCGATGTCTGTGTAATGAGGGGTTCCTGCCTGAGGCTGACAGCAAAGGCTGCAGAGGTCAGTGGCACACAGCCAACAAAACTAAACAACATGCTGTTAAATGGAAACTTAATCTTGCCATTCTAAATGATTTTAAATTATATTTTGTTACTTCATCCACAAGTTTATTCTAAAGAGAATAAATATATCCAAAACATAACTTTCAACATTTACATATAGAGAGAATTATGTGCGTGTGCATGTATACTTGGAGGTTATGTGTCTGTTTGTCTCTCCACAGACATCAATGAGTGTCAGGATAACCGTCTGTGTGCTAACGGTCACTGCATTAACACTGAGGGATCATTCCGCTGCCAGTGCTACCCTGGTTACCAGCCTACACAAGAGGGAAGCCACTGCGAAGGTCAGCTTGTAATGACTAATCCAGCACTGCACATAACACTGCAATATCTGTACACTTAAACAGAAAAATACAGATTGTGTTAAGGCTGAAATACACTACATGACTTTTGCCCTGATTTTTGCCTCGGTTTGCATTCTAGATGTTTTGATGCTAGTCTGCAGATTTTGGGCAGTCAAAGTTGACAGATTTCACAGAAAACTGTGCAAATGGGCAGAGGCTCCGTCCAGTCCAGTCAGAGGATATGAAACATGTTTGATATTTTGAGCCGACTGTAGAACACACATCTTTTGTTGTCGTTTGTCGTTTAGTGTATATCGATGATGTCCAGTTATTCTCTGTAACAATTTACAAAGTTGGCAATTGTATGTTGCCTAGAGTCACATAGCGTATTCCAGCCTTTTGTGCAATTGAAACATAGTACTGACCAATCAGCATTTAGGACCAGATCTCTTTTTATAACATAAATGTACAATAGTTCAGTAATTATGTTTAGTAATTATGAGGTCTAAAATGTGCAATAAAGCTAATAGTCCCCTAACGTAAAACTTTTGGGGTTGGTCAGATTTTTTTTGAAAAAAGTCTCTTATGATCACCAAAGGCTGCATTTATTTGATTAAAAATACAGTAAAAACAGTAAAATTGTGAAATATCATTACAATTTAAAATAACTGTTTTCTATTTTAATATATTTTAAAATGTAATTTATTCCTGTGGTGGCAAAGCGGATTTTTCAGCAGCCATTACTCATTACTCTTCAGTGTCACACGATCCTCCAGAAATCATTCTAATATGCTGCTCAATAAACATTAATTATGTATTATCACTTTTAAAAACAATTGTGCTACTTAATATTTTTGTGGAAACCGTGATACATTTTTTCAGTGCTCTTTGATAAATAGAAAGTTCAAAAGAACAGCATTTAAATAGAAATCTTTCGTAACATTATAAATGTCTGTACTGTCAGTTTTGATCAATTAAAGCCGGGGACACACTTAATGATTGTAAGGCCGATTATAAATGTAATTTGATACTTACGACTGATCATGCCCAAACACGCCGAGTCAGAGCCAGCTGCGTTCAGTCGGTGTTAGTTTAAATTCCGTGTGTGAGTATTTAAATCAGCTTCAGTCGAAAGAAACAGTCTTAGAATGTTTTAGCTAGTCGTTAAGTGTGTCCTCGGCTTTAATGCAGCCTTGCTAAATAATCAAATTAATTTTGTTTTAAAAAACATACTGAACTTTTGAATGATAGTGTGCATCTTGTAAACCTTCTAATATAGCTGAAACAATTCACCAATGCTCACGATATGTGAATCAGTAACATTATTTTTGATCTATTTAGATATTAATGAGTGTGAGCGAGCCTCCAATTGTCAACGAGGACGTTGTATCAATTCAATGGGCTCTTACCGTTGTGAGTGCCAGAAAGGATACATGCTTGTCAGTGGACGAAGGTGCCAGGGTATGGTGTTTCACACTTTTTACATCTCCCAATTCTCCATCCCAGGCCCAGGCTTGGTCCTCTTGTTCACCCTTTCACTCTTTCTGTCTCAGACATAGATGAGTGTGCATTGGAAAGGAGTCTGTGTCAGCCTCACGGCGTATGTGAAAACAGACAGGGTGGATATGTGTGCGTGTGCAACGATGGTTTCATACTGTCTGAAGACAAACACAGCTGTGAGAGTAAGAGTTGGTCTGGTTAATAAGTGCGTTTGGTGATCACATTAAATTGCTTTTGTCTTTTTTTTTTACGTTTGTTTTTTCTCCACATAGAGGTTGAGATGGATGATAAGAAGGAGTGCTACCTAAATCTGGATGACACCGTGTTCTGTGACAGTGTCCTGGCAACCAACGTTACTAAGCAGGAGTGCTGCTGCTCTATCGGTGTGGGATGGGGAGATCACTGTGAGATCTACCCCTGTCCCGTCTACCACTCAGGTTAGATAACAGACAAATACATGGATATATTGATGGATAAAAGAGGTATTGGTCCATCAATGGATGTATAGGTGTTTGATTGATGTTGTCTGTTGTTTTCAGCGGAGTATCACTCTCTATGTCCAGTCGGCAGAGGATTTTACCATGAGGAAGGAAAGATAGAATATGGATTACCCTTGCACAGAGGTATATGCGCACAAATATGTGTATTCATGCACACAAACACACACTCATTCAAATAATAATTGAATTTCACTCTTTCTCGCTCTCTTTGTAGATATTGATGAGTGTGTATTGTTCTCTAATGAGATCTGTAAGGAGGGACGCTGTATGAACACACAGCCTGGCTTTGAATGCTACTGCCAACAGGGATTTTACTATGACAGCAATCTACTGGAATGTATCGGTAAAATCACATTACACACACTTGACAGTCCAAATACACACTTAAGTGGGTTAAGTACTTTTTTAATGAAAATAATATTCAGCAAGGGTTGACAGTGCAGACATTTACATTGCTACCCAAAAAAATTTACCAAAGTTAAAATTTACCAAATCAAATACATGCTGATCTATTGAACTTTCTAAATGTATCATGATAAAATTTTTTATCATGATTTCCACAAAAATATTAAGCATCACAACACTGTGAGTTTGAGTCGCTTATAATGTATAAAAAAAGCAACACTCGTCAAACATCTTTCCAGACATGAGATGCATTTTTTAACATCTTGTCTGACAAAAGACAACATTTAATAATGTTTTTACTCCAAACTCACTTCATAATGACAGTTGAGCATCCTTCTGTGAGATGATGTGGCTTCTTACACAGAATAAGGCAGTTGTGTGTTTATTAGTCATGTTTAATCAATCTTCTGTTTATTCAGCTACAGCGATATGGTGGCACGTGTTATCTTCTTCTGTGGCAGGGCATATTTGGAGTTTCTGCGCAAGAGCGCTCTCTGGCTTTCAGATGGAGAAGCACTAAGATTACTACTGATCACAGAGCCGTACAGCTCTGAAAAGCTGCGCATAAAATACTCGCAGCCTTTGGCAAATCGTGTGTGGTTTTATCGCGATAAATCGTGTAGCCCTAGTTTTGATTATCATCTCTCTCACGGCCATGCTCACGTGACATTGCAGTTCTTCATCATCATGAAAGTTTATTATTTACATGCGTTTTAAAGCCATATCAATTCAAAATTCTGATATGGTTTTCTGAGCACACACATCCGAAGCATGCGCACAGGAAGCTGGCTGTCAGACTGTGTGTCCTGAGTATTAATCTCATTTCTCTTTCACGTCTTACTGCGCTTAAACTGTCAAATACACAGGTTATGTCAAAAACTCACAAAGTTCACATAAACACAATCTGTTATGTCTGTGAATGTAAACAGCAGCGTAATATACAGTACCTACTGCTGTATATGCTGTTAATATGAATCAAACAAAAGAAAAACAGTAAATCACTCATTGTTCTTGATTAAATAACTTTAGTAGCTTTAATAAGAATACATTTCTTACTTGAATGCTGCTGTTAAATGCTCTGGCGAGGAGATAAACATGGCGGACTGTGTACAGCTCACTCAGGGGAGGAGCTAAGCTAATAGGGAATATTCCGTAGCCAGTCATGGGCAGGGCCTGTTCCAATGTGACAACACATTGGAGTGCATTCCTGAACAGCTCATTTTGAGACACTGTTTCAGATTTATGGGGAAATTAACAGTGGATGGATTTTTACCACAATAGGGTGGTTGTGTACACATACTGCAGACAAATAAATATTTTCAAAAACAATTTAAAAGTGAATTTTGCACAATAGGTCCCTTATAAAATATATTCAAATTAAAAAACAATTACTTTCATTTGTAACAATATTTCACAATATTACTGTATTTTTGATCAAATAAACTTTTGAACAGTAGTGTATAAAGGCACAATACAATGCTATGATTTGTTTACAAATACAATAAAATAATTATTTGATTAATTATTAAATCATTTTAAATCTTTTTCTACTTATTTTTTCATGCATTGTAATATATATTTTTAGAAATTTACAGTGGTTCATAGTGGATGTTTTATTAGATTATTTTTTAAAACACAAAAAACAAGAATAAAAGTCATTTTCATAAAACCAGTGTGATAGTTATGCTGAAAGCCAACTTTTTTTCTGTGCTGCTGTACTGCCTGCTAGTGGTAGAAAGAAGGATTTTTTTGTGTCTGCCACTAGAAAGCAGTAGAATGACACAGGTACAGCACTTCTGACGCACAAAACACACCAATAAACCTTAAATCTCTCATACTTGTCGAACTCAAACACACTGTAAAATTCCTTAACAATATTCTTTTTCTCTCTTTCTCTCTGTAGATGTGGATGAATGTCATGACGAGTCCCTGTGTACCAATGGTCATTGTGTGAACACTCGAGGCTCATTCTACTGCACCTGTAACCAACCCTGGGTTCCTGATGCCATCAACAAGAAGTGTGTCTTTCCAACAGTTACAGGTATGTCTTTCTAATTTAGTGTGACACACTTAGTATTTAAGCTACCTTTTCAAAAAGCTTCTGCCCCGTGTGAGGCTCGAACTCACGACCTTCAGATTATGAGACTGACGCGCTGCCTACTGCGCCAACGAGGCTGTGGCTCACACTTGCACAGAAAGCTTTATATAGTGTCATAGCCACATGATGTGAAACAAAAATAATTTGCTTTCTTTTTATAGACCAGATTTTGCCTCATTTACTTTGTTTGTTTTTTTTTCACCTTGGAAACATTCTAAAGCAGTTTGTCTGTTATATTACAATTTTTTTAAATGTTTTATCCGTATTATATTTCATATTAAATATAAAAAATGATATTAAATATAAGAAATATAATAATTATACACTATCATTTTCATACACATATCATACACATCACACCATCAAAAGTTTACTCTCTGTATGATTTTTTTTAAAGGAAGGAATACTTTATTTAGCATTAAATTCATTAAAAGTGACAGTAAGGACATTTATAATGTTTCCAAAATTTCTACATCAAATAATTAATCCCAAACACATATACACACATTTGACTATCCATATACACATATGTAGACTACTGTTCAAAAGTTTGGGTTAGGTATTTTCCTTTTTTTTTCATAAAATTAAGGATTCATCAAGGATTGACAGTACAGACATTTGTACAGAACAACTGTTTTCAACATTGATAATAATAAGAAATGTTTCTTGTGCAGCAAATCAGCATATTATAATGATTTCTGAAGGATCATGGGACACTGAAGACTGGATTAATGATGCTGAAAATTCAGCTTTCCATCACAGGAATAAATTACATTTTAAAATATATTCACATAGAAAACAGTTATTTTAAATTGTAATAATATTTCACAATTTTACAGCAGTTTTAATCAAATAAATGCAGCCTTGGTGAGCATAAGAGACTTTCAAAAACATAAAAAAAAAATTTTAAAAAAAAAACTAACCCCAAACTAGGGATGCACTGATACCATTTTTTAAGGACCGAGTACGAGTACCGATACTTTTTTCTAGTACCGATGCTTATACATTTATTTATTTCTCTCTCTCTCTCTCTCTTTTTTTATTTATTTATTTATTTTTTTTGGGTGATGTGGCAGTTTTCCAAGCACAACACAGTGAGTCTAATGAATGTTGGACAGCTTCTTCATTATTATTCTATTGAAAAAAGTAATAATTTTTATGTGCTTATCACAAACTTAAAGAACAAAAATTTCACAGTGTACAATATCTTTCAAAGAGCATAATTACCAATACATATAATTGTTGTTATATAAAAATAAATTTACAAACAAATTACAAACAATACAACAAATACTATAGAGATACAAATTAAGTAAACTTGTTTTTCAGATACAGTAGGTTTATTTACCATGTATACATTTATTTAACCCTTGTGCATTCAAAAAAAAAGTTACACATAGGTGCAAAATGGACAAAAATGTCCATGTCCAAAAACTGTCATAAAAATATGATTTATTAATATTTTTTTCCACTTTCACTGATGTCAATTTTTTAACCAGCATCTGTTCTATCCATAGATACCAAACATTCATTAATTTTAAGAACTGTAACCCTTTAAATGCTGGTTTGTTTACATAATGCCATAGGTGTTTTTTTTATGAAAAAATTTAAAATAGTAGTTTATTTTCATAAACTAAATGCTAAGCAGAATTTTTTTTTCTTTGCTTATTAGATTCTTGGGTGTGTCAATGAAGAACAACAACATTAATTTTGAGGCATTTATATTTTTTATGTAGTGTCAGATTTTAAAAAAAACTAACACTTAGGTCCATAATGGACAAAAATGTCCATGCCAAAAAACTGTCATAGAAATATTATATATTAATATTTTTTTCCACTTTCACTGACTGTTCAGCATCAGCATCTCTTCTATTCATAATTACCAAACATTCATTCATTTTCAGAAATTGAACGCTTTAGAAATCGGTTTCTTTACATCCTCAGCTTCTAATGCACCTGTGTGCTCACTGTCAGTGGGCAACACTAGCTTCCTCTGCTGAGTAACGTCTCTTCAAACAATGAAATGATCAACCCCTCAAGCACCACATATTTATAGGTTTGGCTGTGAGAACACCTGTGTGAACTCAAACTTTGTATAAAATCTACCAGACTAAACAATCAGCATTTTCTTGTGGTGAAAACTAAAACAATGTGTTTAGGGGCTTGAACTTCTACTTCAAATTCAAGCGCACCTTTTATCTCCGTACAAAAACAATAACAAGTGAAAAAGTGCAATCAAGGGTTAAGATGCGTGTTTGGGTGAAAAAGAAAAACCTCAAAGCTCATTAACCTTCTTTGACCTTTTTCATAGTTTTCACATGGCCCTATGACCCTGCCAAGGGTGTGACTCATACATGGAGTGGGATTTTTGATTGCCAGTACAATATAATTTCTTTCAAACTAATTACACACATTAAATTTTCAGTAAACACTCTGACATCCTTACCAACATACCCACACAATTATAGCTGCATTATTTTTCCAATTGACTCTATAATATGCATAAGCAGAAAAAACAAATAAAGCGAGTATTTCTTTTATATGCCAAATTTGAAAATATGGCACAATCTAGTAAAAAATGGTAAAAATGTAAAATTTGAAGCCTTGCTGATAGAATGAATGCCTATTTGCAAATATTGTATCATTTTATAGTCATATGGCCCTGGGTTAAAAAATTACCGTTTTAATGGGTTTCAATGTGGACATTTTTATCCTTAAGGTCCTGAGTGTGAGTATTTTTTTTGAAGGAAATTAGGGTAAAATATTAAAAGTCCAATAAAAATAAACACCTGAGCCAAAATTCATGTAGTTGGCATTAACAAAGGCACACTTATAACAAAAAACAAAACTGAAATGGACAAAAATTTCCATAAAGTTGCACAAGGGTTAACATCTTTTGTTGTTTTATTAATATTAATAACAAATATAGTCTATGGTCCCTTTAAGACCGAATCCATGGATACTGACACATATCCTGTTTTCACCCAAATGTTTACGTCCACTTAAGCCATAACCGACTGTATTTACGTGAGATACTCCACACGATGGACATTTTGACAACTATGTGTGCATTGAGAACTGATTGCGCGCTTCTGGTCTGTGTCATTCAGCGCGATTCCGCCTATCCCGCCTTCACTAATCGATAAAGAATTGTCATTGAAAGCATGCAGTTCGCAATGTTTAGGTTGTCTTCATTCATTGAGAAGTCTTTCCACACCTCTGAGGCTGACATTGTTTCTGCTGCTGCCGTCAGTGTCTCTGTGCGCGGAAAATTCACGTGAGGTATCGGTCTTTGGTGTCGGGGGTATTTTTTACCAGTACAAGTTCATGAGCTTGGTATCGGTGCATCCCTACTCCAAACCTTTGAACAGTCATGTATTTTTGCTTTAATTATAAATGAAATTGAAAAAGTAATTGATTGTGATTATTTAATTATTTTAGACTGGTGGCGAATGTTTACGTTCAAACATTTTTTGCTGTAGGTGTGGATGAATGTCAGGACCCTGCTAATTGCAAAAATGGCCACTGTGTAAACACCCAAGATTCCTATTATTGCATCTGCACTCCTCCCTGGATTCTGGCAACTGACCGTAACAGCTGTGTAACACCTGAGGAACATGCGGGTGAGTATAGATTTATGAGATCATCACCGTCATAATAACAGATGCCATGACTTCTTACAATATAACATAAAAGGTAAAGAGTAGTTCTAAATGCGGCAGATGATTTGACTGTTCTTCCTTGAATAGCATAGGCGTAATTTGCGGGTGGGACATGTCCCCAGCACTTTTTGAAAGGGTCGATATTGTCCCCACCACTTTTTGAAACATCTCGTGGCACGGATATCTAATACAAAAGAAACACCTCTAGTTGATTATCAGTTTGTGTTAATAATAGGCGATCTGGCGCTGGGATGTGTTGTTTTTGAAATCATGTTGAGTGCTCGTTGTCGCTGTTATCAGAGGCGCAACAGTGTTCTCTTGGTGCTCGTGCACACTGCGGATTCACACGGACGAGCGCTTCAGTCTATCGCTTAACCGTTGCCGAGACTCTCTATTCGTTACGTTGAAATCATAAAACAAAATACTCATGAACGTGTCCCTGCTCTTGATATACAATCACTGATGACCATCTTTGTTTTTAATGAGAAAAAAAAAAAAAATTATAAATGGATGGATTAGAACCCAGAACTTCTTGCACGCTAATTGAAAATGCTGCCACTAGTCCATTAGGACAATCTATTAACAAAAGCGGAACCACGCATTTATTAACTAATGTACATACTCTCGAGATTAACAACATATTGTATTAGAGCAGATGTAAGGAAGAAACTATCAAATTATTATTATTATAATAATACAATTACAATACAACCCCCCCCCCCCCCCC
>RJVU01053127.1:3185944-3238407 GCA_003731715.1 Anabarilius grahami
CACACACAGTCCTGTCCCACCCACTTTTTAAAACAAAGTTATGCCACTGTTGAATAGTAAAGATGAAGTAACTCCAAACATTTATTGAAGTTCCCACCCAAGACTGTGTGCTTCTGATATCTCTCTCCTTGTCTTCCTCCCTCCTTCTTTTTTCTCTCTATCTGTCCTTCTCTCTGTATATCTCTTTAGTAACGGGTGTGTCTGTGGTGCACCTTTCAGATGTGAATGAGTGTGAGGATCCCTCCTACTGTAGGAACGGGAGATGTGTCAACACTCCCGGCTCCTTCCACTGCATTTGCGAGCAGCCACTCACCTTCAGTGCAGCCCTCAAGCAATGCGTCTATGATGGTGGGTATCACAAGTAGTCAGCATGCAGACTTGTGATTGGTGGAAAAAGTTTTTGTTAATTGATTAGCCTTCATGTGGCTTGGCAGTCCATAAGCTTTTGCTCGGTTGCATCGGTTGACCACATGACTGCTGAGCATGAACTATTAAAGATGTTTTAGCTGTGTTAGCCTTTGAGTTGGCTTTATTTCCACCTACTTTTCCATTTCTTTCTTCTTCTGTGAACCTTGTATATTTTGTTTATATTTTTATGTCCTCCATCATCTCCTTATCTCTGTCGTTCTCAGACCGCACCGCAGCACATAAGGACATATGTTTCCAGGAGGTTGATGAGGATCTTATGTGCACTTTGCCGCAGAATGAGCAAACGGTGACGTACTCCGAGTGCTGCTGTCACTACGGTCGAGGTTGGGGCCCAGAGTGCCGGACCTGTCCTAATAGAAATTCAGGTATTGCAAAGAAGTCTCTTCTGCTCACTAAGGCTAATTTTATTTGATCAAAGATTATAAAAGTATTTACTGTCACTTTTGATCAATTTTATGCATCCTTGCTGAATAAAGGTATAATTTTTTTTCAAAAAATAAAAATAAAAAACCTAACTGACCCCAAACTTTTGAATGGTAATGTAAATATCATTAAAAACATTTAGCAATGTTGACTCTTTTCTGTTTTACATTTACATGCAGGGCCTAAAACTAACTTTTTGCCACACCTGCCAATGGCCGGTGATTTAAGAAAATGTACTTGCCAAAACTATTTTTTACCCGCCATGAAACAAAAACAGGCAGTTATGACACCTATATTTTAGATACTAGTGAAAATTCACAATCCTCTATTCCAATTTTGATCCCACAGATAAAACTACTAGCTTAATTAATATAATTTTAATAGCCTACAAGACAAGTAAACGGTCAGTAATAAAATAACAAATAATCAATCTACAAGCAATAGCACAAATAAATATAACACAACAAAGATAGAAATGAAATACACAGTGCTTTTCAGGCAGGTCTAACAGTAGTTTTTTAGGTACAGAAATGAATTTAATAAAGTAGTCTAATCAAATAAATAACACTGCATAGTCTTCATATCCTTTTTAAAGTTCAAGAGCAGTGAGTGATTTTTTTTTTTTTCCTTTGTTGTTTAGTTGACATTAAAAACGTAGACCGCACAGCAGCAGGATTATTAGGATGCTGTCACTTTAAGAGTGAATTCACACATGG
Organism: Anabarilius grahami; assembly: GCA_003731715.1. NCBI lineage: Eukaryota > Metazoa > Chordata > Actinopteri > Cypriniformes > Xenocyprididae > Anabarilius > Anabarilius grahami. The sequence continues at coordinate 3,187,513 of RJVU01053127.1, forward strand.
ATCATGATTTCTCTTTCTCAACTGACTATAGAGACAGAGCGACACGACATAATCTGATAACCACCCCCGCATCAGGTTGACAATCCAACCATCTCCATTGATTTTGTATTGCGTGAAGCTGCCTGTTTGTCATTTCTGACTTATAACAAAAACAGAACAATGTCTAAAAGCTGCTATGTGACAGGGTGTACAGCAAACAAGCTAAAAAACCCAGAACGAAAAAGTTTTTATAATATTTATATATATTTTATATCTATTTATTTTCTAAATGCGCTCTGTCTCTGTTTACTTGGATACTCGCCAAGATGTACTTTTTTTTTTTTGGACATAATTTTGTGTGAATTTGTCCGTTCAAGTATAGGAAGGCATGAAACAGAGCTCAACTTAGTGTTTGCACGCTGTCTGAGACGCTTTCAGGGTGCGCGCTTAGGATGTTTTTTGTGTTTTTTACTTGCATTTGGCGCTTGACGAGTGTTCATTTTAGGCCCTGTTTACATCTAATATACATCTAGACTTCGGTGCAAAGAAAAGAGCCAGACCATGGTAGAACGCAAAAATGCAGTTGCATTGAGCGCCATTTTAATTGAATATTTAAACAAATATTTTATGTTATATAACATGGTAATGTTATCTTCAAAATAAATAAAATATCAAAAATAAATAAAATATCAAAATGTTCCTTTATTTAGTTTTATTGTGTGTGTGCAGTGCTTTTTAACAGGTTATGTGAGATGCATTTGGAGACTGAGTCTGATGGAGAGGGGGACTTCCTGGCAGCTTTTTCCTACAACCCAGGTGACCTTGACAGTGTTATTCACCTTGAGCTAAACTGAAAGACTCAAAAACATTGCAGTGTTTCATGATCGGTTCTGTCACTCTCATGTGTTCAGAGGGAGACAGTTCAGAAGAAGACTCAGACGAGTGTAGCTGTGCTAATGGACGGTGTGTGCGGTCCTATCTGGGTACGATGTGCGAGTGCAATACTGGATTTGTACTGGACCACTCGCGAACACGCTGTACGGGTGAGTGTTAATGCAGATAGTCAAGCACATACTCTCTTGCTTATTTTTTTCTGAAACTGAGGTCATGCTCCTGAAATCAACACATTTAATCACTTGTAAATGTATGGACATTCATAATTTAAGGCTCCATCTCTCTCTCTCTCTCTCTCTCTTCCTCTAGATATCGATGAGTGTGCGGGCCGAGGGACAAGGACGAGCCCCTGCAAGAATGCACGCTGTATCAACACCAATGGTTCATTCAGATGTCACTGTAAACAGGGATTTGTAGCACGCCAACCTAACGTGTGTATACGCGCTAGGGCTCAACACTTCCGCAGCACACACACTTTCTCTCATGTACATACATGAATATGATATTCCACCACTAGTACACGTCATCAAATCTAGTATAACTGCAGTTATGAACATTTACCCACAAATACAACAAAGCATTTCATGTTTCACCTCCTCATGTCCTGTTAATCATTTTCTTGTTTTGGAAATTAATCATCATTAACTTCTTAAATATTAATATGTTATGTTGCTTTTATTGTATACTTTTATTCATATCCCTCCTAATCTGTTTTGCACCCTTTTGAAAATGTGTTTGTTGTTGTGTTGGATGAGGGATTGTCATTGGATGAAATGTCTTTTAACTTAAGTGGACTCTTTTTTTTATTCTTCTTTTTTTTAATTATCTTGCTGCTCGGCACGTTTTGGCTAACTTTATTATCGCTCACCATTTTGTTAAATATTGTGCCTTTTCTGTTTCTCTTAATTTTTCTTTTTTTTAAGGCTTAGCTTTGTTAGACTTTTTTCTTTTCTTTTTTTTCTTATTGCTTTCTGCCCTCTTTCAAATAGTTTGATATCAACGATCATTTGATTTGTGATATTCCTTTGTTTGTATTAATGTCTGTTTGTTGTTCACCATTGATAGTGTTTTGTTCTAATAATTTGTGTTGTACATTGTTTTCTTTATTTGATAACGCACCTATTGTCATCTTTCTTTGGCGCCACTGAGCTGATTACGTGTTTATATGAAGTTAGTCATTGACAGATGGCAATGATGATTTTGGTTTTCTAAACCATTTAAATTGTGCAGAAATGTTCTACTGAAACGGAATGAAAAAAGTGTAAGCTCTCAGTTTCTGAAATACTTTTTGCTTTCTTTGAGACAGAACTGTGAGAAGTTATTTTTCACAAAAAAACAAACAAACCCAGACTTAATTAATAACTACAGAAGCGCAATGTTATAGCAGTAAGAAAGACGATATCTACCAAAGAAATGAAGATAAATTAATAAGCCAAAAAAAAAAAAAGAGTCAAACTCTCAATGCTGAGTGCTAGCTGAATGTGATTCTCTCTGTATATTTCATCGGTTTAGTTGATTAATTATGTTTAAGATCCAGCAGAGTGCTTCGGTGAATTTATAATAAGGCTGAGAAAATTGTTGCACTATGAAAATACAGAAGAAGCCATGCTTGTCAGCTTGGTTATTTTCTATAGACATTATTCCCAAGTGAACACAACATATTAGTCCTACTCTTAATCATATCAACCACTTGATTCCAAAAACTGGTCTAATTTTCCTTTGAGTAATGACAGCTGGTTTGAAAATTGAAATCATTCATTTACAAACTACCAGCTGTAGTATCATCTGCACAGACAAAGTGGGGAAAGTCAAGTACCAGCATACCTGACACACTGAAGAAGGCTGAAGGCCGAAATGCATCAGTGTGCAGTGTTTTATAATGTTTCTATTGTGATTAGCCATGATGTGAATAAAGGCTTTTTAACTTTTTTGGACCGGAAGAAGTGAATTGGATTCTTTTATAAAGTATAGGCCTATGTTTGAAACCCAACCAAAGAGCACCTTCTGGGATTACTGGGGTCCTTACAGCAAGTAGCGTTTCAAGATGCTTTCTTTGATCTACCATCAATATAGAGTCGCTACGAACAACAAAATGGTGGGCACTTAGATTTGTTACATGGTGTGCCTGGTTTGCAGACTGTCAATAATCCCTGTACAAAGAAAGACAGAATAGGCTTTTCATAATAACGTGCCAAACTGAAATCTAAGATGTATTAGTGGAACTTTAAAAAAAAAATTCAAAGCGCCTTAGGTGAGGCCAGTTTACAATTTTCTTCACATTTTAAAATTACTTCTTCAGCGAGTCAAGGAGGCTGAATCCAGCTTCTTATTCGCAGCTTCTTATTGACGCTATCCGGTCCACCTTAAAAGACGCGACGCTTCCGCGTTTGTAGCTTCTTATTCACGCTCAACTTAGGGACAGTGCGGTTTTTCTCTTTTTCGCGCTTTTTAAGGTACTGTGTTGCTTTTTGGGTCTATTTTCAGAATTAAAGGAAAATAAACTATTTTGAAATGCAAATAACACTGATATATTAGAGAAAATAGGCTGACAAAATATAAAGGCACTTAAAATATAGTATTCTTTGTTTATTGAACGTGTCATCAGCTCAACTTGAAGGACCGTGTGGTTTTTCTCTTATTCACGCTTTTTATTATATATTATCTATTTTTTTTCTAAAAACTATTCTGAAATGTTAATAACACCGAAATATCTGTGAAAATTACTGTAAAATTAGGTAGGCTATATAAAAAACAGTTACTTCATTATTTTTGCACGTCATCATTTGAATGCATTAATGAATCAACTGAATAAAAAATTTATTCAAGCAAATATTACAGATTTCAATGTCACAAGTTAACTAGAGACTATCAGCTCCAGCTCCAGCTCCAGATTGGATCCAGCCTGTTATGAAGACTTCAGATGAAGGACTCCAGAACATCAAACATGGATGATTAAACAAAATGATCATGTTTTCATTGCTTTGCATGCACACTACTTTTGCTTAAAAGAAGTAATATCTTATAACTGTACGTTCTGATATCATCTCATAAAAGAAGACTATTGTGTTTTTGCTACAAGTGAATGTGAAATACATTACCTTTGAGGGTGCGTTAAAAGTTGCACTGGGGCCTTATTCCCAAAGTACTTGATTGTCACCATGCACATTTTCAGACATTTTTACTGTAGCATTTTAATGTTATGGACCCATGAATTTGATAAATGTGACATTACAGTTACAGGAGAAGTTGCACTATTGGCCCAATTGGAGGCACTATATCTCAGCTGCCTTTAAGGGTGCGTTAAATATTGCACTAGAGCCTTATTCCCAATGTACCTGACTGTTAACATGCACATTTTCAGATATTTTTACTGTAGCATTTTAAAGTTATGGGCCCATGAATTTGACAAATGTGGCAATACAGTTACATGAGAAATTGCACTATTAGCCCAATTGGAGGCGCTATATGTCAGCTGCCTTTTAGGGTGCGTTAAAAGTTGCACTAAAGCATTATTCCCAATGTACTTGACTGTCACCATGCACATTTTCAGACATTTTTACTGTAGCATTTTAAAGTTATGGACCCATGAATTTGACAAATGTGGCAATACAGTTAAAGGAGAAATTGCACTATTGGCCCAATTGGAGGCACTATATCTCAGCTGTCTTTGAGGGTGCGTTAAAAGTTGCACTGGGGCCTGATTCCCAGTGCACTTGACTGTCACCATGCACATTATCAGACATTTTTACTGTAGCATTTTAATGTTATGGACCCATGAATTTTACAAATGTGACAAAAGTTTAATGAGAAATTGCACTTTTGGCCCAATTGGAGGCGCAATATCTCAGCTGCTTTTGAGGGTGCGTTAAAAGTTGCACTAGTGCCTTATTCCTAATGTACTTGACTGTCACCATGCACATTTTCAGACAATTTTACTGTAGCATTTTAAAGTTATGGACCCATGAATTTGACCAATGTGACAATACAGTTACAAGAGAAATTGCACTATTGGCCCAATTGGAGGCGCTATATGTCAGCTGCCTTTGAGGGTGCGTTAAAAGTTGCACTAAAGCATTATTCCCAATGTACTTGACTGTCACCATGCACATTTTCAGACATTTTTCCTGTAGCATTTTAAAGTTATGGACCCATGAATTTGACAAATGTGACAATACAGTTACAGGAGAAATTGCACTATTGGCCCAATTGGAGGCGCTATATCTCAGCTGCTTTTGAGGGTGCGTTAAAAGTTGTACTGGGGCCTTATTCCTAATGTACTTGAGTGTCACCATACACATTTTCAGACATTTTTACTGTAGCATTTTAAAGTTATGGACCCATGAATTTGACAAATGTGACAATACAGTTACAAGAGAAATTGCACTATTGTCCCAATTGGAGGCGCTATATCTCAGCTGTCTTTTAGGGTGCGTTAAAAGTCCTACTGGGGCCTTATTCCCAATGTACTTGACTATCACCATGCACATTATGAGACATTTTTACTGTAGCTTTTAATGTTATGGACCCATGAATTTTACAAATGTGACAAAAGTTTAATGAGAAATTGCACTTTTGGCCCAATTGGAGGCGCAATATCTCAGCTGCTTTTGAGGGTGCGTTAAAAGTTGCACTAGTGCCTTATTCCTAATGTACTTGACTGTCACCATGCACATTTTCAGACTATTTTACTGTAGCATTTTAAAGTTATGGACCCATGAATTTGACAAATGTGACAATACAGTTACAAGAGAAATTGCACTTTTGGCCCAATTGGAGGCGCTATATCTCAGCTGTCTTTGAGGGTGCGTTAAAAGTTGCACTGGGGCCTGATTCCCAATGCACTTGACTGTCACCATGCACATTTTCAGACAATTTTACTGTAGCATTTTAAAGTTATGGACCCATGAATTTTACAAATGTGACATTACAGTTACAGGGGAAGTTGCACTATTGGCCCAATTGGAGGCGCTATATGTCAGCTGCCTTTGAGGGTGCGTTAAAAGTTGCACTAAAGCATTATTCCCAATGTACTTGACTGTCACCATGCACATTTTCAGACATTTTTACTGTAGCATTTTAGACAACACACACACAAATGTGACAATACAGTTACAGGAGAAATTGTATGAAGGTAAAACAGTAGCAAAACCCGAGAGGTTGCTGATTTGAATGTGAGAACTTGTAGTATTAATATTTGTGTTTGTAAATTGAAATTTACACTCACCGCCCTGATGTGAAAAGCTGAATGTTTCGATTTGCACACGCAGACAACAATCAAAACACCCGTGTTACGAAGTTGTAGTTGCAGATTAATAGTTATAAATGTGTAAAATGGCATTCACATAAACAAAATGACAGACACAAATGTGTGAGACATATTTACTGTTCTCACTGTGTGAGTTCACTGCATTTGCAATCTACACTATTTATCTGACGCAGCAAAAAATGTGCTCCTTAATCACTGGCTCCTGTGCGTGACTTTACACTCGCAGTGTGATGATTAAAAAATTCTGCCCCGTGTGAGGCTCGAACTCACGACCTTCAGATTATGAGACTGACGCGCTGCCTACTGCGCCAACGAGGCCATGTGTAAAACCTCTTCCGGGACACGTTATCTACTCAAGTCTGTGACTTTTGTGTTACAATCTCGCAACATGTTTACTTTTCAAATAATAATGCCACACGTGAATCGTGAAAATTGTTTGGGTCAAGAACCAAATATAGTCCCGCTTGCAACTAAAACTCTACCATCTAATACAGATGACCAATCAGAGGATATGACCAATACGTTACAAGGCATTCCGCCAATCAGTGGACTTCTCGGGGGCGGAGTATTTTCGCAGTTAGATTTTGAGCATCAACACAACAGGTAGCCAAGTTACTACTAGCTAGTTTTCTTAATTATTGCTTCGAGTCAGTGAGTGGCCTCAGACACACTTTCCCTCTTAATGTTACATTACTTGTAATAGCAAGGTATATAAGATCTTGTATTGTGTTGTATTCAGGTGAGCAGAGGGGGAAAGCATATGAGGGGACAGAACTTCACTTCAGTATTAGTCTTTGTATTCTTCTGCTTAAAGGTGCAATGTGTAACATTTGGGAGGATCTATTAACAGAAATGCAATATAATATACATAACTATGTTTTCAGTGGTGTATAAAGATCTAATGTTTTCATGTTTTACCTTAGAATGAGCCATTTATATCTACATAGACCGCGGCAAAGAGTATTGAACCCAAAAGAGTCATTGTGGATAGTAGATGGATGATTAGATCACTTTAGTGTGGTTGTATTTTTCTCTTGTTTGAGCTGTTAATTGACTCTGGTCATGTTTAGACATTTAGATGATATTTAGAAAAAATTCAGAACAAATTTAGAAAATATGCAAATTACAAACACATTGTTAAAAACAATCACAAATGGATTCTTGACCTTCATGGTGTTCCAAACTTGTATGACTTTCTTTATTTCAGCACATCTCCAGTAGCCCCTCACTAGTGCAGAACACACTAGATATAAGGGCGGAGACGGGTAGGTTTAGGGATATGTAAAGTGGGAGGAATTGGATCTAGATCCAACCCTGCCCCCTGGATCTCGTGTTCTGCAGTGAGGACCATCTCATTGACTTATTATTGTATGGACAAAACCAGTTCTTCAAAATATCTTCTTTTGTGTCCCATAGAAGAAAAACAAAAGGTTTGAAATGACATGAGGGTGAGTAAATAATGACAGAATTTTCATTTTTTGGATGTACTGCCCTTTTAAGATCTTATGCTGGAAAAATTTGAATGAATTTGAATGAATTCGTTATTTATTCAATCAGTTGTTTATTTACATTCCAAAACAAATGATTTTTATACACGATTAATCAACATTTGTATAGGCTGAGTATCTTAGCACCCGATAAAATCCTTTATAAACACAATAAGTGCTAGCAGGGCACATATAACTAGGATGCAACCCATAGTGATGGCAGAATACAAAGTTTTATCATGGGACAGGGGTGTCTTTTGGCCACGTCTGCCTTTTATTGTAATGCCTCTACCTGCTGTACTTAATCGTTTTCCCACTGTTTTTCCTTTGGTTCCAATGGCAGTTATAAAATTTATACCAGTAGCCCGATTTATTTTTGTTGGACCATTTGAAGTTTTTATAGCTCGAGTAGATTCTTGTGGTCTGACTGTGGTTGTTTCACTTGTTTCAACTTTAGATGGCTCTGTTCCTGCTGTTTTTAGCATTTTTATGAATGTGCTTGGTGCCGGTTTTCCTTCAGTTAAATCTACTTTTGTTTCAGTTATAAATGCTGCTGTTTTGAATGTAGCAGCTGGTCTAGTTTCTGTTGTTGCTTTATTTTCAGATGTCATTTCTGAAGATTTCAATTGACTGGTAATGAAATGTGTTGCTCCGCCTGTCCTTGGTTCTGGTATTGGAGATGCACTCTTAATATTAGCTGTAGTTGTAGTATGAGCTAAACTGGTTGTCCCTGATTCTTGTTTTGGTACTGTGATGCCTACTTCTGTTGGTTTCCCAAATATTTCCACATCTGTTTCACTTTTATGTGTTTGTTTAAAATCACTAACACTTAAACTCTCAGGTTTGGGTGTTTTTTGAGCTGTATTTGTCGATGATTCCACATGGGTACTTTCTTTTATTTGTGTACGTGCTGTGACTGTTTCCCCTAGAGTTGATTTAGCTGTTTCTAGAGTTTCTGCCTTTTTTGTTACAGGTAAAACGGATGGCGTAACTTTCTCTGTAGTCTCAGACAAGGTGACTGTTCTCCCAGCTGTAGTTTCCACTGACCCAGCTGCACTCACTGCTGCTGTCTCAGCTGTTGTTTGCCGAGAGAGTTCAGCTAAAGCAACGGCAGATGATGCTCTTGATGTTCCAGACATCTTTTTCATTGGGGCAGTTCCAAGAAAGTCTGTGATTACTTGTGCCTTCGGCGTGTTGGACACACCTTCAGTCACAGCTAATGCACCCGCTAATGTCGTCGTCTCTGTTTGAGCTGCATCTGTGCTGATTGTAAATGGATTTATGGAAGACTTTTTTTTAATCTCAGTTCGTTCAAACCTAGACAAGAACAGAAAACCTGTAATTATGAAGAATTCTTACTAGACTGTCACGTATTTTTAAAGGACTATAAAAATTCACACCCCATCATCCAAGATGCCAGCAGTCCAGTCACACTGATCACCCCTACATAAAGAACGTAAGTACTGAAGAGCTTAGTAAGAAGGAAAAGGGATTCATTTTAATGATTTTGTTGTGTTTATGAATTTACTGTGATGTGAAGCCACCAACCTGTGAAGATGATCAATGCACAGACATATCTGGGAGCCATCTTGTCTTTCTCTCTTTGTGTTGCCTGTGTGGAGCATGAAAATAACTTGCATAATTACTCTTTACAGTATCCAAAACATAAACTGTGTTTGTTCATTGTGGAATTTAGTTCTCAACAATGATGATTTTTCTCTTCTGTTCTGTTTTATCTACTAGTGAGTTACCAAACTATATTTTGACATTGATGAGTGATAGAATTTTTTTTTGCTATTTAGGCTTTCTATAAATTAAGCTTGAACTTTTTCATTTAAATTTTTAGCTCACATATCCAGCTAAACACACCAGTTGATTTTGAAGTGATTTTTTTCCAGAGCTTTTTAAAGAAATGATTAGTGTTTCCTCAAAGATTTGGATAAAAATGATAGCATCTTTCGGCTGATGTTGCAAACAGATGGATGCAGATGCGAATCCAGATATGACATAATATGTATATCTGTATCTGCAAACTTGGACTTTGTTCCATTTAGTCATGAATAGCGCTCACTAAAATGACAGTCCACTCATGTCTCAAGCATTTGTTTTGGCATTTTTCAACATATTATAAATGGATGTTCTGCATAAATTCATTAAGACTGATTACAGCTAAACAACTTAATGAGCCTTAAAAGTCTTAAATGTTTAAGTATTTACACATCAAATCAAAAACACATATACTATCACTATCACAATATATTACATGTAATGAAGTGAACAGTAAATATCATGTTTCCTTAGATATATTCTTATATTTCAAGATTGTAGGATTTCTGTAACAGTTCTTCGTTCATTGTACCATATGTTAAATCCCCTCTATCACCAAACAGCCTTCAAACATTTTTAATACCACTCATGTCACAAATTGCAGATTTTGTTTTAAAATCGCAGATATAGTGCTATGTCTGAAATGTAATAATTAATAAACATATTTACCTGTTGGACTATATACAAGGAAGACCGATGGCACTGTCTCCAATGGTCCTGTGACACTGAATGTTAGGACACGTGCATGTCATTCGATTTGCATGTTAAATACAAGTATCAAGGCACCTTCCCCTCTAAGAACTAGGAGTATGCATGTGTCAGTTAGATCGCTGCTCTTAGTCTATCCATCCCTCATATTTATTTAGATGTCAAATTGTAGTCAGATGATCTAAATGTAAAGTGACTCACAGTACACTAATTGAGATGGTTTTGTGGAAACACCTGGGATTTGGTTCTTTGCTCAAGGACACAGTATGACAAAGCAGGATTCTGATCTCTATATTTCATCAATTCATGATGTGGGAAGGGATATAAAATGCCATGGAGCCTCAGTTACATAGCGGTGTTACAGTCACAGCCAAGTATTTTTTGACTCAGAGGCTGGGTTCAGTACACAAGGTCATTATGCTAATCAGTTGCTCTAAATCACTTTAGCCGCTCGGTGGAGCCATCGCCACGGCACATGGTGAACTCAACTGAGTGCTGCACTGGGATGCTATTAGAGAAAAAGAAATAGGTGAAACTGAGATGATATTAGTAACAGTTTGACTGAAACGACATATTCAAATTTAAGTTAATAGTATCCTTTCTTATTTATTCTTCCATTCATCAGCCTCCGCATCCCACTTGTCACCTGTACTTTCTCTTTTTGTCTTCCCTAAGTATAGCATGTGATTAGGTCTGTTGTTGTGAGTCATTCTCCAGCTCAGAAATACTTTCTCTTTGTCTCGCAGTGCAGTATGACTCACGGTTCTTAATCGGGTATAGAGGAGAGCCTCAGTTTGACAATCTGTTTAACTGTAGCTGTATCTCATGTAGTTGGTAATAGGTATTTACTGTCATTCGGTGGGACTGCTGTCATTAGTTTCTGAATTATCCTGTGTCTGCGTCAGATTATTTTACTGGTTGCTGTCAGGATCCAGACCACAGCAGACATTCAAACACAATTTCTGTGAATGTGTTTGAATGAATCATTAGGGTGAATGATTTAATGACTCACTACATACAGTCACATTCAAAATATGCACTACATTTGATAAAGAACTTACTTTGTGACCATTAAACAAGTTCTATTGACAAAGTATGCATGTGTGTAGTATGAATGCACTCTGGACGTACTACATATGCCATGTTGGCATTGTCATGTGACCTCTTCACTTCCACCTCCTCTCTTGTGTGTACTCATGGGTTAATGTCTGTATATGAAATTGCATACTCTATTGAGTACTTGTTTTAAATAATTAATTACTTCGCAACCGATAAAAAAATGTTGTATCAATGTGTGTAGTATCATGAATGTAATCCAGATATACTACATCTGCCATGTCGTCATTATCATGTGACTTACTGTACCAGTGTCAGTTGCGTGGCTTTACTTTCATTCACAAATCCTCTCCTGCCTCATGGGATAATAAATACATTTGTGTCCATTGTATGCACACTTCAGAATCTCGCCAGAAATAGTAGGTCGTCTGGGTATTTTTTTTGCCTACTCTTTTATGAGTACTGTGAATTCGGATGTACTTCTTTTGTCACATACTGTTTTTCACCTAGTAGGGAAATATGCTATTTCGGATGTAGCCAAGAAGTTGTTATCCTGTAAATGCAGCCATTAGTAGGAAAATCCATATACTTTGTGCAACACATCAGTTATTGAACATTTATTTTTTTATTGCCCTTACTCTCACTCTCTTTCTCTCTCTCTTTCTCTTTCTATCTCTTCGGATTGACTTTAAAATGGACATGAAAGAAAAGTAAAAAATAAAAGCTGAAATGTAGAACCTTATGATATTTTAGTTTATTTACAAAACCCAAAGTTTTCTGAAAAAAGACCTCTTTTATTTCAGCAAAATTTTACATTCACAAGAATAACTAAAGAAAACTGTAACACTGATCTTAAGATGTACTTTGATACCCTCTCAATCATGAAAACAAACAACCTTTAACTTTTATTTAATTTTTTTTTAATATTTATATATTGTTTAGAAAATCACATTTTCTAAACTGTTAAAGATTGCTCTGTAGTTTTTCATATATATAAGTTGGAACTAAATCTGCAGGACAGTGGCTCTCCAGGACCAAGTTTGGACGCCTCTGATAATATAACAATTTTATTAATAAAAAATAAAAAATACATATATATATAATAATTTAAAAAGTTGCCTTTGGATGCTCTCTCATCATACATATTGATTTTCGCATTCTCTATATAGTATGGAAATATTTGGTTTTGGAATATAGTTAGTCACTTGTTTCGTTTCATAATTAATTAGTGAGTTTGAACGAATCGTTTGAGTGGATGATTCAATATCTCAAATGAAGTCACTTGCTGGCACAACACTGCAACCCGTAGAAAGATTCACTGAGAAATTCTCTCCATTAATGCACAGACTGACAGTCTACCTGGAAGGCACAAACAGTCAAACACACTGTATCAAATTTGAGGACCGGAAGTAACTGTTGTATAATTTTCCTCATATATATTTATAGTCTCAATTTTAGAATATAAATCAACATATAATCTATATGCATTGAAATAAGAATACTTGCTCATTGTGCTCACTTTCTGAATTCATATTGATCATTATAAACAGCAACTTTCACAAATCTTAATTTTATGCAGTTTTTATTCTTCTCTAATTACAGTTCTATTTGCAACATCTTTCAGAGAGCTGCAGCACTGAATGACGGTCCTTTTAGAGTCTATCTCGCATTTATTTAAGGATCTCGCATGCATTACCTCATTGTGCAAATGATGCAGATGGATCCGTGTTTAAATGGCTATGTAGTGCCATACACAGCACAGAATAACCCACCATCCCATATACCGGTTGCATAGCAACAAGAAACATCTCATGTTCTGATAGCCTGTTCTTATTCCAGTTGCAGAGAGAGAGGTGGGGCAAGTGATATTTCACATACAAAAGACACAACTTGGTTATATAAGCTGCACACTCTGTTGCGTGGTGTTATATGTGTTCAAATGTATAAATATATGTGTTATTAATAATATTACATTGTGACTGTGTGTACAGCTTATCCTCATGAGATAATGCTTGGCTTTGCAGGCCTCAGCCCTGTTATGTCTTAATTAGCATAATTAGAAAGGGGCTCATGAATAGGTCAGCAAGTCCTAAACCCAGAGGTGCCTAAAATATAGGACACACACATGCTCTTAGTGAATTAAACACACATGCTGACACACATACAAGCATAGAGTTGAATGAACTGACATGATTTTCATTCGTTTGAAATATATGAAATGAAGTTTTGGGAAATCAAGTGATGTTTGGTCACTGGGAGATCCCAGTTGTGCACGTTTCACGCTGCAGAAAGACGGAGCCGAACAAACCTCACGACCCATCTTGCTAAATCTCAGTTGACCTGATTCATCTACAGCACAGCCTCAAACTCTATCTGTTTCTCTTTCTCTCTCTCTATGTTGTTTAATTCTCTTTCTCTTTATCCCTCTGCCACTCTATCTTTCTAATGAGGTCAGAGATTGAGTTTGTATCAAAGTCACAGCTATCCAGTGAGTGAATCATGCAGCGCGTGTCTCCAGGCATATAGTATTAATGAAAACAGCATCAATGTCACTACCTGTATACAGAATTCAGAATGGGATGCTCTAATGAACTTGTGTATATATAGAGAGAGAGAGGGATTGTATCTGTGCGTCCTGGTTTCAGATGGCTATTTTAGGTCGGTGATTGATTAAAATAGTTCTTAGCTAAAGTTTGAGGGCAGAACTTTTTTGGGGGATATCTGGGTTATTTCATGTAACTTTGTCTAAACTGACTGTGCTTAGGGAATAACGCCGCCCAGTACACACAGCGGAATGTATGTCCTTTTTCTCATCACTTCCTCCTCTCATCTGTTCATCAGTTTTAATTCTTTGTGTAGTTTTATCCACTGTCAGATATCTGTGCTAGAGCTAGATTAGTGTTCTGGTGAGTGATAGCACAATCTAAAGATTATGTAATGTAGCCTACACACATTTATTTTTCTATTACAATGTGGACTATTGTTTTTGTACTGAACTAATGATATTTTCAATCTCATAATCTTACTCCTAAACCTCACAGAAAACTTTCTGCATTTTTAATATTTTCACTAAAACGTTATTTAGTATGTTTATAGAGCTGTTTTCCTTTGTGGGGAGCATTGGCTGTATTCTGCTCCCCATAATGTAGGGGATTTCAGGGTTTACTATCCTTGTGGGGACATTTGGTTTTCACAACGTAGGCAAAACTTGCCCCCCGCACACTTGCGCAGCTATCTGTAGCATATTGTAAGGGCTATATCATTTGACACTGTCTACACAATGCAGTCTGGGAAGGAACCTGAGATAGTGAAATAACCTATTTGTCCTCCTCTCACTCTTCCCATCCAATTTCCCATTCTTTCTCCTTCTATTTCCCTTTAGTTCTTTTGCCAATTTTGTCACATTCGTCTTGTTCCTTCTTTATTTATTCAATCCTCTCTCCTATCCTTTGGATTCCTAGGCATCATAACATAGATACTTGCAATATCCACTAAGACACTTAATAATAGCTGTAAGTGTAACACCTTCACAACAAACTATACATTGCACAAAGACAAGGATCAAATGTGTGAATAAACAGATATATCATAGGCAGGATCACCCTGCTGTTTTATTCTTGCAGTTGTTTATGTTTGTATGTTTCTGAGGAACTACTGCTAGCTGTTTTTAGCATTGAGGGTAGCCTGGATTCTTTAGTAATATAAGTCAATCTACTTCAAAAGTCGTCACCTAAATTACAGTGCAGTCTCTTTGGTTTCTTCCTGATCCCTTTTTCGTTCACTCTTCCTCTATATCTCCAACATCTATTCTATGCCCTATTTTTATGCCAACAATTCTTGTGGTCTAAACTGGAACAGCTAGGTGACCTTCAAAAGCTTGTTTCTGGAGGATAGGTAGAACTTGGTGGTGTGAGAATGAGAAAGAGAGAGAGAACAGAAATAGTTTGCTTGTCCCAGTGAGATGACTTGAGGAGGTTGTGAGAGGAATATAAATATCTTTTAGTAGGTCGGAGAGAGAGAGTGTGTGTGGAAGAGAGAAAGATACAGGGGATAAGAAAGAGAGAAAGGGAAAAGGAAGATATGATAGTTTATTTGTGTTTAATCATATAGTTTCTCTTGGGTGCAATTGTGTCTTTAGCATCAGGGTACATCATCAGTCAATGGTATCAAGAAGCAAGAGCTCATAAACTACACAGTCATCTACTTGATCTACGCAGCATCAGTGCTGTGTGAGTCGACCACAGCCACAGACTTGAAAGTCTCCATCTATCTTTGCACAGTCTCTCTGGTGGTCAGCCATCAGATTTGGAGATCCAAAACTAGACACATGCAATGAGCCCGAGGAAAAATAATGGCTTCTGCACATGAAACACAAACAAATACACACAGACTGAGCTTTGCAACAATATAAATTAATATAGTTTTTAATATTTATATTAAAAAGAGCATTTATCTGAAATTGCATAACATTTTGTAACATTGACTTTACTATCAACTGTTTTACTGTTTACTTTCGATCAATATAATACATCCTTGCTGAATAAAAGTATTAATTTCTTTCAAAAAATAAATAAATAAATAAATCAAATCAAATCTTACAGACTCCAAACTTTTGAGCGGTAGTGTATAATGTTAAATAAAAGCTTTCTATATCAGATAAGCAGCAAATCAGCATATTACAATGATTTCTGAAGGATCATGTGACACTGAAGTCTGGAGTAATGATGCTGAAAATTCAGCTTTGCCATCAAAGAAATAATTGCATTTTAAAATATATTCAATTATTTTAAATTGTAAAAATATTTCACAGTATTACTGTTTTTGCTGTATTTTTAATTAAATAAATGCAGCCATGGTAGGCAGGAGAAACTTCTTTTAAAAACATTAAAAAATCTTACAGATCTAAAACTTTTGAATGGTATATATACACACACACACACACTTTGACAACCTCACAACCTGTTCCTGTACCTTGACCTCTTCACACCCACAGTGCCATGTGTTTGAGGATGAGGCGGAGAGTAGGACAGATTTAATGGAAGTACAGAGAAACTGTAGACAGACAGACATTAAAAGAGAAAACTAAATAAGAGTGAGAGACAGAATGTGCTGTAGTGAGCAGAAAGCAGTTCTATGTAAGCACAGCTTCAGCCAGTCTGTCCCAGCTACAGAGGGCCCCATGTGCACAGACACACAGTGCTGCCCACTCAGCTCTTTTCCTTTGTCTCCCAAACTATTGTGTGTTCTTTCAAAAGAGGGGACCAGGTAGGGATGGGGACCATTATAGGTGGAGGTTTAAAGAGAAAAAGAGTGAGTCAGACAGACATTAGTAAGAGAGAGACATTTTTGTGCACTGCATAAACCAGAATATTCAACTCTTGAGTCAGGAAGAAAGCTGATCTGTAGGCTAATCTATGATCAGAAATCAGTTTTCATCATCTGGTTTATTTTGTTCATGTTTGTATCAGTATCAAAGGAATACTTGAGCATAAGGCTTGTGCTTGTATTGTGTGACTTTATGAGTGTGAGAGTGTGTGGATTTAGAAGTTCATGTCTTTTCAGACTGAGCAATAGTCTTGTTCCCACTTCTGCAACACAGAACTCAGATAGTGAGCAATGGCTAAAAAGATCAGTACATGTAAATTTATAAGTAAATAACATGTGAGACCCAATGGAGCAAGATAATGGCATGAACAGGCTGCAGTTAGCAAGTAATATGTTTGAATACCTATCTGCTGTTATGTAAATGTAATTTGACAAAGTCCATTATATGCTCCATTGGCAAGAATATTTATATATGTAGGAACATTATAGACTAATGTTCAGTAATCTCCATGCGGACCAGTTTAGACCTGTGTTTACATGTGTTTTTAAGATCCTCTTTATCATCTGCAATATGTTTCATTCATATCTAGATGTAACCACTCACCATCAGATCTGGCATGTTGGATGCATTGTTTATGTGCTGGGTTTGCGATTACCGACCAGCATGTGGGGCACATGCCCAGAGGCCCCGAGCAGTCTGACCCCCCACCCCCAAATGGATCGAAGTCCCCATCCCCCAGTGCCAATCACCCATCTGGAAAAACACAAGAGCCCCTGATTCTTGTATCTATGCAAGCCTACACTAAAAAAAAAATTTTTTATGATATTATTCAGTTTATTTAAAAAAAAATCATTTTCATTTAACACTATTGTATTAGGTTTCTCATTCAAAAAATTGCATTGTGTTAAACTGACTTGATACAGTTGCGTTTTGGCTGAACTCAATATTTTCATTTTGAAAGAACATATTTCAATTAAGTAAGCCAAAAATAACATTTGATGTTTGTTCAATTTACTTAAGTTATTAAGTTAATCCAACACAGGATTTCCCCTTCCCTGCACAGGGCTGGATAGGGGATAGGGCTGGATAAAATGCATATCAATAATACGAGTGTAATCTCGTGGAATGTATACGCCAAAATTCATTTTGGCGTGCATATGATACGCAGTTTTTCACATGATACGCACTTTATGGCGTATTATACGCACAAACCCCACACCACTAATCCTACTCAAGACCGAGCATGTTATATAGCCATAAAGTGCGTATCACTTTAAAAACTGCGAAAAAACTGTGTATCATATGCATACGAGATTACACAAGTGTACTATTGATACGCATTCTCATGTGATCGTGTTGGATAGGGATAGTAAATGTTGAAATAAAATGTTATTTTATGCATTTTTTTTTATCAAGATAATAAAATTGGGAGACTTGTTAATGTTTAATGTTCTTTTATGTCTGTATTTAAGAGTTTCTGGTATGTTAGTGTTTTTTGGGGGTTACCATTGTGGTGAAGTGTAAAGCATGTGCTTGGGTTGAGGACCTAACAAGAATTACAGTTGTTTTAATAATAAAAACATCTACTTTGGTCATGCCATGGAAGTAACAAAATCATCTTGGCTAACGCCTAACAATAAAAGTCTTTACAGAGTAAAGATTTTGTTAAAGTACCGGCGCCATGACACGACCACAACGCAGCCCTGAAGTATCAGCAGAGATCGAGTCGACTAGATCATCCATTGTGAAGGCCTCATCGACACGACAGCCAGTGCCACAGTTCCTCAACAAACCGTCCATACCGGCGTGATGAATACGATCCTCAACTGGACATGACCACAACGCAGCCCTGAAGTATCAGCAGAGATCTAGTCAACTAGATCATCCATCGTGAAGGCCTCATCGACACGACAGCCAGTAGCACAGTTCCTCAACAAACCGTCCATACCGGCGTGATGAATACGATCCTCAACTGGATGGAACTGAAATAAACACTTTGATTGTTGCGATCCTATCAGACTTATGATAGCAACCTGATTCGTAACAAAGCACTGTTCGCCAGAGGAGAACTGGCCCCCTGACTAAGCCTGGTTTCTCCCAAGGTTTTTTATCCATTTTAACACCTGTTTGCCACCTGATGTCACCTGATGGAGTTTGGGTTCCTTGCCGCTGTCGCCTTTGGCTTGCTTAGTTGGGGACACTTGACATTTGACTTGACATTTGATATTCAACAGTATTCTTGACATTTAATCAACAGTGCTTCTGATCTGCCTGCATTGACACTATTCTTTAAGAGCTGCTGTGCAGCCAAAATTATGTACCAGTTATCAATGTAAAGCTGCTTTGACACAATCTACATTGTAAAAAGCGCTATATAAATAAAGGTGACTTGACTTGACTTAAAGTATTATTCTTAGATAATGTAAAAGTTGTAAAAATTGTTCTTGAATGCATTCACTAAATAACCTAATCAATTAAACTGGATTACTTATTTTAATTTTTGTTTGATATTAATTTTAGGATAACTGAACAATAGTTTTGGACAAATTAAGAATGTTAACCTGAATGTTAATTCATGTTAATGAATTAACCTTATGTAATAAACTTAAGTTTACTGAAATAAATAATGTTAATTAAATGCAACATAACCCAGTTACGTGGAACCTGTTGACATAAAAAAAGTTAAGTAAATACAACGTATCATTTTTTTGAGTGTATGTAACTGAGGGCCTCTGAACTTCTTTTATTTCATGATACTAATCAGTCAGAGACATCCCTTCCCAATAATAAAACATAAGAGTGGATACACTGAAATAGTGTTAATTTATCAGTACCGCAGGCAAATAACTGGAGGCCCCATCACCCATTGTTGAGTCCGCATGAAATGGAAATTACGATTATCTTCCCTTTCCTTATTGTGATGTATATCTGAGTGAAATAGCTTCACGAATGAAAAAAATAACTGTAGGGCGGAATTTTGTCTGTTAGGAATTGATTGGATAGTGGGATCATTGTCGTTTGCTTATTGCTGTGATGTCATGTGAGTGACAGTTTGCTGAAAAGAAGGGATTACTGTCCCGCCCTCGCACCGGTGCACACGTCATCAGAAAAGAGATACAGTTGCAAGAGGTTAGGGAATGTTAATGTTTTTGATTGAAGATTACGAAGGCACATGAATTAAAAAAAAAAGATGTTTATAAATCACGTAGGCTGTATTGGCTATATAAAACCTGGCAATACTCCATAAAAATGAAGAATTGTCCATTTTGATTTTGTGGTAATTTTAACATCGTTAACTAAGAAGTAAAGCCTAATGCCATGTCCAACCAGACGTGACGTGATAAGATGCAGCGACAAGCAATTTGCCTGTCCACACCAGATGGAGATATGTCCGATTGCAGAGCTGAAGCCATTATGTGACAGCAGTTTCAGGACAGCCGCGCAATGTTGGTTCGGACATGATGTAAGAAGTACAAAATCTTTTTTCAAAAGTTACATGCACAGGCCTTGTGACAATTTGTCCCAGGCCCTGTAAATTGAAGCAGTAACCATACAAAGGGCCCAGTGGCCCTCAGATCCAGCCTTGTTTGGGAAACTGGACCAATGTTTAAGCATACAGTATCCTATATGACCGATTAGACTATTATATAGTATAATATTAACAGCTCAAATTACAGTCTGTCACACATGGTAGCTACAACTTTGCTTATCTCACTCTCTTTCTATAGGCCTGTCTAATTTGCATAATGGTGGCAAATATCAGACAGGCAAGTAACGTAGTGTAGGCTGTCTTCATGATGTTCACTGGCACAATTGTTGTTTAAAAACACTCACAGGCTTTACGAACACTGTATTTACGACAGAGAAAAAGAAGAGCAAAATTAATTCGCTCCTTGTTGTGCGTCCGTGGGCGCGAAATGCGTTAAACATACTAATCAGATGTGTCCCCCTCGCGCTGCTGTCTCTCGTGTGTAGGCGCTCGCTCGCGCTGCATGTATGGGCGCGATGATGCGACTGGGCCCCCGCAACCCCCCCTCGATCATTCATTCTTTCGTCTATCAGTCGGACTAAAGAAAGACGAGAGCGACACGCCGAAGGTCGCGTGGACACCAAGGCTGTATGACAATTAGGAAGAAATTCAAAAAAATCGAAGAGAACTGAAATAACGGTTTGAAATCGGCGTGGTTACCTGAGCTCACCGTCACGCGAGGGATTCGCTTTATGTTTCATAACCGCCCGCGCTGCTCGGGCTGAAAAAAATACCCACACTCACACAAGGATGCGGATTTAAATGAAAACTATCGAGTGATCTGGCTTTTTAAACGGGAGGAAAACAGAAACACCTATGTGATCTGGACGAAACCATTCCGCTTTGTCTTCGCCCAAGAGAAACGTTGAGATTCGTCGGATTTGAAAATACAGCCACGCCATCGGTAAGTCTGCGTATCTGTAACGGTCTGTTTGTTAGAGAGATTAAGCTTTAGTCATCACGAATTAAAAAAGGCCACCACATGTTATACGCTTGTCAAAATTGTGAGGTAATATAACGCTCAGTTCTCTCACACTGGTCCGTGTGTGTGTGTGTGTGAGTGTGAGAGTGACCATGCTGCTCGCCTTTTGTTTCGGCGTGTGTCTGCGCGTCCACCGCGCACATTCACTCCTACCCAGACTATCATGTGAGCTTTCCACCCAAACATTACGGTTCAACACACTAATGTGAGGGATAACTGTGCGAGCGGATGCTAACTGGCGTTTTAAATGCAATGCAATGTGATGTAGCGCGCATCTTGGGCTTCTTGGACACTATCTGCTGTGTTATTTTGATTTGTCATAGGCGGTGGAGGGGGATGCATGGCCTCGCTAGCTGTTGCGCTGTCTGAATCCAACACTAGAAAAAGAATCACCGCGATATTACCAAATTATCATGGAAGGAGAGGACAGGTAGCTACTAAACCTAATGCACTTAAGTGTTCTGCACAACAACCTTTAATGCCAGTGTTTTGGACGCATGTCTTTGTAGATTAGAGCGCTTAATGATTGAATTAAATCGGACATGGCAATGCCTGCTATTGCATGCTGTATAAATGGAGTGATAGGGCGAGAACGCGGGATTTGATGACATTAACGCAGCATGCGGCGGAGGATGGAGGGGGATTACAGCCGGATCTGCGGTCAGCGCTCGTGCTGCTGTTGACCGTCAGTGTCTCATTCAGTTGGACAGGTTCTCATCTCGTTTAGATGGGGATTTCGAGTCGCAACATATTATCCCTGTTGGTTTGAGCACATTTGATCTATTTTTTGTCCCTGTACTGGACTTTGAGTCATTTCTCAGGTAACATGACAAAATATTCCTCCAATTGTACAGTAGCTAGTGCAGTTTAAGTTCTCTCTCTGTTCTTCCATGCTAAACTGGTTGAGTACGAAATGTACTGTCTGTATGTTCTGTCTAAACAGTAAATTTGGGAAGTGTTGAGATATGATTCTTATGTAATCGTTCTCAGAAGTCCTTTCATTTTTGTTAAAAGGGAAGGATTACTTTTGTGTTTGTGTGGAAATATTGATTTAAATCACATTTGTCTTCATATGATGTTCAAGGATAGGTCTTCAAGGGGTCCTTAACTTGCATCTCTCTCTCTCTCTTTCTCACATGCTGACCTATTTCAGCATCTCATTAATTATTAGCTTATCATTAGCCATACCCACAATGCAACTGTTCCTGTTGGATGCTATTGAAATTACTAGGGCTGCATATGCTAAATATGAAATGCGATGTAAACTTTTAAGAAAGTGTTCAACAGAAAATGAAAAAAAAAAAAAAAAAAAAAATTTACTCACCCTCATGTAGTTCCAAACCTGTTACTTTCTTCTGCGGAACTCAAAAGAAGATATTTAAAATGGGAACAAAGTTTTGGTTGCCAAAATATCTTCTCTTATGCCCCACAGAAGAAAGTAATACATGTTTGGAACATCATGATGGCGAGTAAATGATTTTTATTTTTATAAAAATTTATTATATACATTTTATTTTTGTGTGAACAAAATAACATTTCATATTATTTCTCTGAATATATCAAGGGTAATAGAACAAATAAATAAAAGCACACGGAAACCGGAGCTCTCGGGTTGAACAGAGTGTGCAAAAACTACAAACTAGAGAGGATGTCCATAATCTGCTGCCAACAGGAAGTTCTTTAAAAGAACAGAACTCAGACATGTTTCATTTGAGCCAAACGTGAAAATAGGGAACAGAACTTTATGGATTCCATTTGTATCTGGACTGATCTCTTTTGGCCCACTTTTCATTCACCTGGTTATTTTTATTAACCTAATCTCAGTTTGAATATTGTAAACTTGTAATGGAATGCTAAGTTACTATTATAATCAATTATATTAATGATAATAATATAAAATATTAGAAATATGTATTGCTTGTTTAGCATTTATTTTGGTGTAGGACTGAAGAAATATCAATAGTTTTAATGTGCTTCTCATTCCAAATCTGGACTCTGGAGACATGCTGTCAACTCCTCCTGTTCTCACTATTTTACCTTATATTTTTATATTGAAACAGCAAAAAATTGCGCAAATGGGTCATTCTTGTTATGCAAAACCTTTTGAAGTCTTTGATTTATTTGCGCTGACTCAGAAATTGCTGAGATCTTGAACCCCATTGATTGGAGTGGATGGATGGACAGATTGAAAGAAAGACAAATGCATAGTTGGATTCATACTAGCTGACAGATGGACAGTCAGATGTACTGATGAATCATTGGCTGGAAGTGGCTGTGTTTGCTATGTTGGTGAATGGATGAAGAGATAAATGGATGGATGCATCAGTGTAGAGGCAGAGATGAGAGGAATGCGACATTGGCCCCCTAGAGTGCTGACGGTCTAAATCCCCCCCATATAGTGAGACCACTATTGTCCCGACGCACAGGACTCTGTGTTTCTGTAAGCCAAGTCATCATTACCACTGCCGGTGCTTTTGTTTCCACTAACGCCCCTACATTCCTACCCACCACCACACTAGGGCACGGAGAGCTGAGATGGGCATGGTGATAATATGATCTGTATCAGCATTTAGGGTTAGTGTGACTAAAGCTTTAGGTCAGCTGGATGCTCAGCCAACACGCAACCATCTAGAATCAGGTCCAGAATCTCAGCTAGCCTTCAGAGTTTAAAGTTGGAAATGATCTGTTTGTTGTTTTTGATATGGTGTTGGTACCCTCTGTCATTGCAGGGTAAAAGGGAGGTTTTTATCCAGTGTAAAATCAGCTGGACCGCTGCCCACACATCTTTTCGTGTCTCTGTTTGCTTGGAAGAAATGTCTTTAAGTGATACCTGCCACAAAAACTAATGTCCGTGTCAGGGATATTTGAGTCACTCTAATCTACTTTATCTTGCAAATTTTTTAACTCTCTTAGCAGTTTTGCAAGGATAAATTTTGCCATGTTCGATAAGTGCAGTAAATACGATATTTGGGTCTCCCTATGCAGTGCAACTAACTGGGTGCATCTGACACGTTGACCGTGACATGCCTGTTAGAAATGTACGTGTTCACTAATAGCAACAAGGTAGCAAATGAACAGCCGATTGCACATTTGTTTTTGCAGTGACATTTAATTTTGATGTGGCTGATGGCCTTTTACACATCTCATATTGATATTGCTTGGCAGAAATGAAACGCACTTGTATATCAAAGATGTTTGTATTTGGAAAAGAAAAAACTGTTGTGAGTGCTTCTTCATAGCATGTCAGGTTTTTCACTTTTTCGTTTTAGAGGTCTCAGAGGTTGTAGAAATTTTTGCATCAAAAGTCAAGCCAATTGCATGTGTATAGTATTTTTTTTTTTACTGTACACATTGTAAGCAGCTTTACGAAAACTCCTGATTTTTTTTTTAAAGTGTTTTAAGTGTAAGTGTTTTATAGTACATTGATGCCTAATATAGCCGTTGAGATTATAGTATTATTGAGGTCGCGATTATTGCGCGATGAGTCGATATATTGATTGTTAAGATTTATATATATATATATATAAATCTTATCACTTTTATGGTGCGATCTATTGACAGAAATGCAATATAAGATACATAACTATGTTTTCAGTGGTGCATATATAATGAACAGTAATGTTTTTATAACCTTAGAATAAGCCATTTCTACATACACCTAGGCCTGTCGCAACAATCGATATATCGACTCATCGCGCAATAATCGCGACCTCAATCATTTTTGATGACGCAATATATCGGCCATTATGTTTACATGATAATGAATGTCACCAACATTTTGTCAATCATGCTGTCATCTGCAGTTCCTACACAGAGCAGTCATCAGGTGAAAAAAGGCATTATTTGAGGCGTTATAGTGTTTTCCTGACAACTACAGGCAGTTTGGAAGAACAAGTCCAAATGCGCTCGATTTCAAAGCCTCAATCCACTGTTCCGGTGCAAATATAAATGTCTTTGTTCATACGGACATGTCGGAGATGTATTTGACTGCTAAAATCTCCATAGTGCTTTTTGTGCATTTGCAGTTTTTTTTTTTTTTTTTTACTTTGCACTTTTTTAGAAAATATTTACCATTTATTCAAGTTTATTTAGGATATTAAATTGTTTGATCCTTAATTTCCATGATTTAAAGAATGAAATGCTTGTTGTCATTTGAAAGTGTGTAGGCCTACTTGCGTTATTATTCTGTTATATTATGATCATATATTCAGTGGCATAAAATGGTCTTAAAATGACAATAATATCTATTATCGCAATTATTTCTGGAAGAATATATCACACAACAAAAAGTAGTTATCGTGACAGGTCTACATACACCGCTGGTCCCCCCTCCTTGTCAAGTCGCCATTATGCGCCAACATACTTCTACAGCAGCCCTAAATGGACAGAGCGTTTAGTCACTATGTTGTTGTTCTTTTAAATCGTTAGTGTTTTTTAGAGGCAGCTTGCATAGTCACTAAGTTGAATACGCACAAAGTAGTAGTAGTAGTAGTTGTCGTCTGGTTTATTAGAAGCATAGACCGTTCTTTGTTAGAAGTAATAAGAAACCTCATTGCTTCACACAGGCTACTCTCTGCTGTCTCAGAAGACGACATCTTTGTCTTGTGTCGGCCAGACGCCCACCGTAGCTTCTCCGAAAGGGAGGGGTGTGAGGGCTGTGCGCCGTTAGTTGCAGTTCGCAACCTCACCGCTATATGCCGCTAAAATGTACACATTGCATCTTTAAGTGAGTGTATTGTATGTAGACTTGTGCCGATATTCGGCAATGCGATATATCGCGATAATGAATATGCACGATATTGTTATCGTGGGCATTTCAAAATACCGCATAATAATATTTTATTACCAATTATTAATTTTTTTTATAATGCAATTAAGAATACTTTCCCCATCAATCGTATAAAATGCACAACACCGCTGTATTCTGTGTCAAAGGGACACGCGCTTGTTTTTCAGACGTAAACAAGCCCAACGTGCGCAAGAAGCACATGGCAGAACGAGTGAAGGAGACTTCGCTGAATGAAAGTGCGCGTTCACTCTCTGACAGCAGAGGGCGCTGATGGAACAGCAGAATGCAGAGGTTACCACGGAAACCACACAAACAAAGCAACTGCGCTAGTGAAGTTTTTAAAATGCTTCAAACAGCCATTCATTTTTTTGTAATCTCAATGTTGTTCATCACAGCACCAAATACTTAAAGACTTAAAAGGCAATTTATTTTCAGACTTAAACATTTTTTATATTTTAATCTGGACTACAACATGCCCTAATGATTAGAAATGTTCTGATTATTTGTTATTGTTCAGTAAAACTTAGAGACATACGGCTTTATTAGTTAACATGTTAGTTCATTATTACCAAACTGACAATAAAAATACTTATAAAGTATTAATTATTCTTAGTTAATGTTAATTTCTTAGTTACTGTTTAATAACATTACTAAAATCAAAAGAACTTATTTAATGGACCTGAAATAAAACTAACAATGATCAATTGTATTTCTTAACTAACATTAACAAAAAATTATAATTTCTGTAACAAATGTAGCTATTGCTCAATCTTAGTTAATGCATTAAATAATGAGACCTTATTGTGAAGTGTTACCTGTTGTTCTTTATAGCCTAATTCTTTTGCACTTTAATCTGTTTGAAAATTTTACTTTATATTTTTTTTGTGTATTGTATTATTGTATTTAAACATTCAGAGTTATTTTTGTTATTACAAAAACAGTTCTTAAACCTGTTAAACTGAGACAACTTTTTTTTGCAACTTATTTCAATATTGTGATAATACCGTATACCGTGATAAAAGCTTCAGCAATTAATCGCAGGGATGCACGATATTGGAAAAAACTGACATTGTGATATTTAGTTTTTCTGCAATATATATTGCGGTATAAAAAAAAAAAATCACCAGATGAAAATTCACCTTGAATAGCTCTATTTGGAAAGAATGAATCATTCTAGAATCATTAGGGGGATTTTGTAGGTGAGTGAATACGCATAGAAAATAATGAACAAATTACAAGCATACATAAATATAATAGAACAGATAGGCTACAAATGAAATAAATAGAGCTTTATATATTTTTCAGGTAAGTCTAACAGTATTCAGTTACAGAAATTGAATAATCAAATGTTAAATAATGATGCGCACATCGCAATATCGATGCTAAAACAATATATTGTGCAGCCCTAGTTAGATGTGGTATTTTTCACACTTCGCCCAGGAGTGCCCCAGGATCACTTTAATTTGACAGTTGCATGATTCCAAATATATGTGGCAGAACATGTTATCATACAAAACAATATAGCATTGGGGCTATTGCTACATTGTCATCTGTAGTCATCATTCTTTGCTGCCACACATTTAAATTTGTTTCTTCTTGTTCGAATTGAAAATCCTGGAACAGTGTGAAAGCAAAAAGAACTGGGTTCTTTTTCACACACATTTACATATGGTCCATGTACAGAGATTTTTTTTTTCTCATTATGTTTTTTCCACAAAGAAATGAATAGTACTTTAAATCATTTATACTCTCATGATAGAATCAGTGGCTTAGAAATTTCTGTTTTGTTGCCCCATACACCATGAAAGGCCTCTATCACAGCCACACCATCCACTGCATGCGGACAGTCAGTATAAAGTCAAAAGACCACTGGGACATCTAAGTGAAATGTAAACAAAAATGACTGAATACACCTCTAAAGGTTATTTTCCCCTTCAGCACTAAACTGGACCAGGCCAAGGTTTAGTGTTAATTAGAGGAATGGGTCTCTTGTGTACAGTTTGTTTTTAGTAAGCAAGAATAATTGAAATGTAGACAGTCTGACTTATGATTAGCATGCTCATAAATACTGCTGTAAAGTCATACAGTAAGCAAAATAAATGTAATTTACTCAATGAATGCTAGTCATTAACATTGGGAGGCATTATTTTGATCTGTTACCATATGAACAGTAGCATTTAAACGTTGCAGATGCTACTTTTCTTCAAAGCAACTAGATACTTCTACATTATCACTAACAAAAATTTTAAAATAACAGTGCATTTGTGTCCACAGTGTCCAGTCTTTTTAGTCCAGTCCCCTGGACCGGTTCAGAATTCTATATTTAGAACTTCACCTCTCTCATTCTGCCTAGTCGAGAGTTCATAGATCTGCATATTCTCTCTGGAGAAGAATACTCAAACCCCTGAGATTCCTGAATCACATCTAGCAATGAAATTCCATGCAAAAACCAGAGCTGAATTTCTTTTTATTTTATTTTATTTTTTTAAAATAAATTTTCTTGATGTTGGATTGTGGTGTTTGCAATCCTTTTATTATTTTGTTTTATGTGGCAGAAAAAAGAACAAATGAGAAAATGTAGATATCAAAAAGGATATGCACAAATAGATCATTTTTACAGAAATATTCTGCGCAGTATATTCCTTATATAATAGATCTTATTTAGGGTAGCACCACATTTATTTTTTGGCAGGAATGAAAGAAAGGCTGTGAAGGATATAGGGGTGGGAATCTCTAGGCACCTTACGATTAGATTCCATTATGATTCAGAGGGCTGCGATGCAATTGTAAAACAATTATCGATGCATCTTTTTTTTTTTATTTATACAGATTTTATTTTTTGCCACTGTGTAACTACTTGGTACTTTTAAAGCAAAGTATTTGTAATGATCCATAATGAATAACTTCCAATATCTTTTATTAATAAAACAAATGGAAGTGATTTGGCAAGTCAGCTAGAAGGTTACATTTGTCAGCATATGTCCCAGCATTGCAAAGAACCAACAGGAAAAGAAATGTGTGCCTGTAGTAGCATACTTGTAGTAAATGAATACAGACTTCAGCTTATTCTGAATCAATAACATAAAATAATAGACTTCTAACAACATCCGCATGTAATGTGCAACAAGCAATATAACATTATTATATAATATTAATAATATAGCAATAACATAACTTGTTCAGGGTAGCGTTTCCCAAAAGCATCGTAATCCTAAATTGATCGTAGAACATTTGCCACCAATGGGCTCGACGATCAACTTAGGCTTTCAATGTTTTTGAGAAACGCAGCCCAGGTGCTTTTTCCCTTCAACTTCATAGAAGCCAAAGTGCTTCCATACACTTTTAATGCAGAGAGTGCCAATCGGATTTCTCGCTCAGCCATCATGGGTCTCTTATGTAGGGCCCTATAATTTCCGCGATCGCGGAATCCATTCATAAAAACGGAATTTACTATATAACGCGGAATGTCACGGAATTTGTCAAATTTTTGATGAATGAATTAAAAGCAGGTCAGTACACTCAAATTAAATCGCGATATAGACTAGTGTCTGTGAATATTAAACCGCAAAATGACTATTTAAACATGAATCCTGCATACCTGTGTGACTCTGAAATGAATGATGCGGAAGCGCGGTTTCATTTACCTCACACCGCCTCACACACACTCGCGCGGGGGCGCGCGCACGCACGCTGAAGCACATGCGACGCTCGCGGTGTTTTGGTCCTCTGTCGCCTCACTATATGAACGCACGAATTAATCTCCAGAGCTGCTCGGAAAGTCACTTCATCAGCATTTAACCGCTTCGTTTGAGAAAACTACCGTCATAAACACAGAGAAACTCAAAGCTCTAGGCAAACCGTCAAAATAAAAGTTCGATTTAACTTGACAGAAACATATTACTGTTGTACAGTAGAATTTAGATAAATTAATTTAACAATAAATTATTAAAATATATTTTTAAACAATAATCTCAATGTTTCTTCCATGTTTTAATTTTAACAGTAAAGCTCTGTTGTGCAGCACATTGTTTGACAAAAAAGTTTAATTTCATTATTAAAAGATAAATTAAATGGTATGCGTTCATTTGATTGCCAGAAAAATTTAAATACACAACAGAACTTCTGAAAAAAAATCATAAAAATATATTTTTTAATTAATAAATATTGTTGTTTTTAAGAATTCAATTAATTACATGCTTTTTGATTATTAAAATGGAATTAAACCATTAAAATGGAATCCAGAAAACATAATTTGGTAAAAATAAAATTTGAGGGGAAAGAATAAAACGTAGGGCCCTAAAAAAATTATTATTTTTTTGGTTAAACTTTTATTAAATTGTTGGTAAATTGGACAAGATTTATTATTTCTATTAATTAGACATGCTTTTTGATTACTAAAATTTTATTTAACCATTAAAATGGAGTCAAAAAATAAATAAAACGGAAAAAATGGAATCCAGAAAAATTAAAATGGAATTTGGGAAAAAATAAAACTGAATTTGGGAAAAAATAAAACTGATTTCATAGGGCCCTACTTATGGTGTGTATCCACTGGCGCAGAGCGAGTGTTTTCTGTTCATTCCTATGGAAGTTGAGCTTCATGCTTGCGTGTGAGCGTGAAGCTCAACTTCCATAAATGAATTGAAAACACTCACACAGTTATTTGCACGCCACAGACTATCCGAGCGCTGAACTTTCACGCTTCAGAGTTCCGCTTTTTACCGTCCGTCAACATTACGTTATCAATTAACATTTAGAAAATCGATTTTTGACATTTGAGAATCGATTCAGAATCTTCTGCATCGTGATGCATCTAAGAATCGAATTTCCCCCCCGCACCTAGAAGGATAGAAGTACAGTGTATTCAATGGATTGTACTGTTGTTTAACAGCATACTTATTGTCTAGCTGATGGAACGTTTTTAAAAAAATGTTAAAAAAACCCCATCAATAGACAAAAACACCGTAAGTCTATCCCTGACAGCCTTGTTTTCATGTTAAATTCAATATGGCATCTAACCTAAGTTCTATACAGTCACAAGGGCCTACATGCACACACACAATGTCACCATCATTGTACAGACATAATATGAATCATACAGTATATCTTCAGAATCCTTTATTGAGAATTATTAATCCCTGTTATAATTCTGTTGCTCAGTGTCTCATGATCTGTTATAATCTCATAATCTCCTCCTGGATACTCTTCTTTGGTGTTTGTTTACACTGGTTTTCAAAACAGCGCCACCACTCTCGCCCTTCTGTGCAACAGCAGCTGCTCCAGGCATGTGATCTAAAGCTCAAATCTAATTGGGCGGCCCGTTTCATCGCGGAGCAAAGGGAAAAAAAAAAAAATCAACATACAGGTTGAAAGAAAAAAAATCCTCGCTTTTTCTCGCCGTGCATTCGTGCCCAGTGTGAAAGGCTCCATAGAGAACAATTGTTTTGATTTAAGAGCACCATCGCGTTAAATTTGTGAAAAGGGCCTTAACTCTTAACGTGGGCTCACGAGCTCTCGAGTGTCTAAATTCACAGAGTGTATGCCCATCTTAAGGCTGAGTCCAGCTGAAATGTGCAGTGGTCACCGACACCTTGATAAACAGGCATAAAATCTCAGGCAATAAAAGTTGTTGATTGGTTGTTTACACTTGAACAAAATCTGAAATAATCATACTCATTATGACCATGACCACGACCATGGGTTTAAATATACTCACCACCTCCTTTTATTATAAAGATGTCCTTGTGAACCCTATTGGATCAGGTAGCTTAGTGGGTAAGAATCTAGGTTTTTAACACAGAGGGTGCTGGTTTCAATTTAGGTAGGGGCAACCCTATTACAAAGATCACTTTTCTTGGCTGCTCCAGGATGTAGTCGTGCCAGAGGCAGACTAACAATCCATGTCAACTGTAGTGTCTCTCTCTCAGTTTAAACTGTTATCTAATTTATGTTCTGAAAAGGACCACTAGTGTTCAGAGTTTGCAGAAATGTTGCTGATATTTTATGAGATCTAGCATATTGCTCAGTTCATATGTTGGCACAGCGGGATGATGAAACCATCTCATCTGCTCTTGATTTACCTGCTCAGGCAGCAGGAGGAATTTGACCGTCTAGTGTGCTGTGTTAATGCTCTAGTCCCAACAGGGTCAGTGTGTGTGTTTGTGTTTGAGGCAGACTAATCTTATTACTGGATGTCTGAATGTGCATATACGTGATGCTTCACATTATGCTGGCTCTTGTCTTACTAATAACTTACTAATAGAGATTTCTTATCACTTCAGTTTAGGGCTGTCACGATATCAGATTTTTCACACCACGGTTATTGTGGCCGAAAGAATTCACAATATCGATATATCGCGATATCTATAGAAACCTTGAAAAAAACCTAATGTTATCAGTCAAATTCATCTTTACTTTATTTTGTCTTTTTCATTCTTTTTTTTTTAAGCCAATGAATCACACCATTGCATACAACTACACTTAAGGGTAATCAGATACTGATAAACATGATAAACACAAGGTACAATTATTTTTACATTTTGCATTCTATGACTAGGGTTGGGTATCGTTTGAATTTGAACGATTCCGATTCCGATTCCTTGTTTCGATTCCGGTTCCTAACGATTCTCGATTCCGATTCTTTTAAGAGGCAGGGTCAAAAAAAGTTTAGGATATTTTAAATGAGCTAGCTAACCAACGGTCTTTCTGGAAGGAAATAGTCTGACCTTCTCCATCAATTTTAATTCTATGAAATTTTTACTTTTTATGAACTTTACTATGAATTTCTCACAGGGCTGTTTTCAACTACAATTTAAATATCAAATCTATGAACTTGAATATAAATATTATAAATTATGAACATATTTTCACAGGGGTACACTTTCCTCAAGAGAGCTTTATTTTTGAAAACCATGAAAACACATTTACACATGAGTGTATGATGCTGCAGGTACTTGAACATGTTACCGTGCTCCCACTGATGGGCTAACCTGGTGCAGAATAGCAAATAAACAATAAGAAACTACTTGTAAACCCAGTCCAGATTAGCAGCAGGTACAGTATAAAATCAGAAACAGTTCTTGTTTAGGAAAATGATCATATCTGCCTTCTCAGGCAGGATGCGTGAGCGTTCTGGACAGATAGTATCTCCTGCTGTGCACACATTTATTTCTACTCCATGAACTCACTTCGGTAAAGTTGGTTTTATATTCGCACATTCGGACTTCTGATAAATTCAGACTTTCCAATAAATGTGCAATAAATTAATGTTTGCGAATTTTAAGCAGCGACATGATATTGACAACCAACGATTGTCATCTTACAACATTTTTCACAGTCGATCAAAATAGGCAAGTATTGTTTTAATGGCATATTTACTTGTGAATGTCCACTGTATGTCCAATGTAGTGTGATTAACAAAGCTATTGAATACGGATGCCCGAATGTGCGAATATAAAACCAACTTTACCGAAGTCATGAACTCGGAGGTGCTTTATCATGTTCGACGTGCACACTCCTTTGCGGCAAGATTGTTTCGTGCATATGTTGCATTTTGGCGAGATTTCGTTCTGTTTAAAAAAAGTGAAGCCACACTTTGAAACGCCGACGCACGCTATCCATGTTCGACTCGCTCGGTTATGCCAACACTTCCGATGGACGCTTCTTCGTTGGTGTTCAGCGGTTTCTTCTTCCAGTCGGCGAACTGTGAATCGAAACTAGGAATCGAAACTAGGAATCGAAATTTAAACTTTTGAACGATTCCGGGAAAATCGAAAAGCTAGTCCCGGTTCCAATCGATACTCGATACTCGATACCCAAGCCTATCTATGACTTTAGCTTTTTGTGATGGAAGACAAGCATTTAGTTTTTTCTGTTAGCTGGAGTAAAAAACACTGCCTGAATGTATCCCGAAGAACTGAAAAGACTTTCTGATGCACATTTTAAAGACCATGCTGTGTGCTTTTATTTAGAGGCAGAAATTATTTTATTTTATAGTATATTATACACTGATAAAGGCTATGTAGATTAGCATAGCATTATAAATATACATTATCCTTATGAAAATAACCAAGATGGCTTGAAACCACTGTCAAAATTGTATGTTAATTCTCAAAAATCATTCAAAACATTTTAAATGCACATTTCATACGGATTACATAATCAGAGAGTAGCCCATTTCTTTTCGTTTTGAATTGTTTCTTTTAAAAGTAGTCATTTCAAGCTTTCTATAAATATATTTCTTATGTCTGTGAGGCAAGTAGCCTATAAGCTGAGTTTCGGTTCATTTATGAGACGCGCTCCAGTTCACGTGAAATGCAAGTGATCTCGCCCGCACCTCCATAATATTGTCTGCTTTATTTGCTTCTTATTTATTAAATCCAGGCAATTAGTTGATGAAACATTGATTAAAATTAAGATACAATTTATACAAAACGAAAATCACTTTAAAGAAAGGCTATCTACAAAACAAAACTTAATGAAGTGGTCAAAATCATGTCTGACCCACTACATGTCTCCCGATATATTGCGCATTTTATGAGCTATCTTACTCGTGCTGATCACGTTTCATAATGAACATAGATTAAATTTAAAAATAACATTATAATATTTAAAGACAGATATGAAACTAAAACGTTTTTGCTCACTTGCTCTACTGTGTAGAGAATATCCTCCATCTTATCAGAAGACATGATTTTGCACGGCAGTAGCAGCTGCACGCAGTGCATCTTCTTCTGTTTTATGTCAGATGGCAGCGTTAAGGTGAAATACTGCCACCTATTGTACTTCGGGATGTCAACCAGGTACTGGCGCTGTATTATTTACGTGTCATTTTATCATGTGTATTATTCATTTTAAATATTACGGTTATCACGATATATTGTCAGACCCTTAATTAACACGATATCGATTTTTCATGTTTTAAATATCACGGTTATCGGCAATACCGGTATATTGCGTCACCCCTACTTCAGTTGAAACATCTTATTATTATGACAGATGAAAGCATTGAATAGACATTACAAAAAATCACTTCAGAAATTTTATATTAGAAGTGTTTTATTTCCATATCATTCCATATCACTTTTTCTTTTATTGCTCGGTCAATATTAAGGCTAGGTGGCAATTATTGATTTCTCAAAATTTAACTGGTTCTTATTTTGATGAACCAATATTGATTTTAAATCCCAAGAACTGATCTTGAGTCTATGCTGTTTTCAGTGGATGCGTGAACAAAACTTTACTAAACATTATTTGTAGCGTGCCTCCCATCCCATAAATTACAATAAGCTTTGTGCTTTGTTACTTTTGATATAAAGTCTCATATTTCAAATTCTGTCAGTTTTATTAAAATCAAACAATAAATGCAATTTTCTCTAGTGCGAACATCTCTTCCTGTTTATTACTAGTTATAGCACAAAATAAACGTGAATGAATATCAAAAGGTATGTTTGTACATGTAAATGTTTGTATACAAATCAGTTGTTGATTTTAACCTTTAATTATACCAATCTGTGAAGTAGTGATTAGTGTAAATTCTTCTGTATTGTGACGTAGGTTACATCTGAGTAAAATGGGTTGATAAAGAAAAGGGACAGGGATTCTATCCGTCGTTTGTTGATAGGGTTGGGTACCGTTCACATTTTAAACCAGTATCGATACCTGAAATTCAGTGCCAGTACCCAATGGTACCTTTTTTTCGGTACTTTACTCTCAGTATAATAACAAAAACATTTCAGCGAAAATAAAAATAAATCCAAACCTCTTAATTTCAACATTTATTGATTTATTTATTTAGATATTTTACACACTCAACAAATAAACTGTTATGTGTGCGCTGTAGTATGCATGAGATCGCATTACAGCGGAAAATTCAAATGTCACAAAAGACTCAGCGCTGTTTCAGCACTGTTCTTCTCCTCTGCTGTTCAGCGTTTGGACACATATGCCAGGAGTGTGTTTCCTCAGCACAGTAGCACAAAAGTGTTGTTTCATTTTCCCCATGATGCTATCAGAGCTGGAGTTTGACTAACAACACATGGAAAATATGACTGTGACAATATTTAGTATGTAACAACTAGGGATGCACCGAAATGAAAATTCTTGGCCGAAACCGAAAACCGAAAAAGAGGAAACCAAGGCCGAAAACCGAAACACCGAAATAAATTATGCCAATTATTAGTACCATTGCATTTATGGCTATGACTGTGTACTAACTTTACTAAAATCAAGGCATTGCAATTGCATAAATTAATATTAAAGTTTCAAAGAATAAATAAATTACAAATTATGCAAATATTTATTTAGCACATTGCAACAATTCACAGTATAAAATAAAATTCAAACTAAAATGTTTAACTTGACCCCACTCATGTGTACATTAAATAATAATGTCCTGTACAGAGGATCCGAATAGATCTCAGTGAAAAGTGTGCTGACAGACTCTTAAGCCGCGCACACACTTAACGATTGTAAGGCCGATTATGAATGTAAATTGATACTTATGACTGATCGCGCTCAAACGCGTCCAGTCGCGTTCAGTCTGCGATTACAGTCGGTGTTCAAATTCTATGTGTAAGTATATAAATCTGCTTCAGTCGCAGGAAATAATCGCTGTGTGTTGAGCTCAGTCTTAGAATGTTTTAGCTAGTCGTTAAATGTGTGCCCGGCTTTAGAGTGTACTTTTCATTGTTTTCACTCCGTGGTCCGTCTCAACCACTTTGCTTAGGAGACGCTTTAGTGCTGAGATTAAAGAAATAACGTCCACTACAGATGCATCAGAGGAGCTGATCTTGCGGTTTCTGTTTGCGTCATCACAGCATTTCGGCCGTACTGTTTCGATGATAAAAGTCTTTCAGCCGAAAACCGAAAATGCACTTTTGGGCCATTTTTGGCCGAACATTTTCGGTGGCCGAATATTCGGTGCATCCCTAGTAACAACATGCACATGAGAGCTGTTTCTGTACGGAACATCGCAATGAGATTAACAACGCTCTAAACGCGGATCATATATACGGATTGGAGTAAGCGCATTTCATGTTTTCATTGACATATTGCAAATAGCGTTGTCTCAGTCTGCATCTAATTTTGTGAAATGTAACCACACTTCAGAACGTTTATCCGTTGCCCTGTGTGTTGTGTTTGAACAAGTTGCAGGGGTGACGTAGCATGGTCTCGCTCTCTCTCTTTCACTAACGTACCTTTGTCACGTGCCCAGATGCGTTTTCAGGTACTGAAATTTTGCACCGGTTGATTTAATGGGATTTGGGACTTTGTAGAACCGATGTAATTCAGTCGATGCCCTTATAAGTACAGAGTTTGGTACCCAACCCTAGTTGTTGATTGGATGGAGGCAGATCTGAATACGAGTTTGCTGTCAATTGATAAGAAAGAGGTAGTCTGTTGTTTCACACACCATGTCTATACCGGACACGACCATTGTCACTTGCATGGCAACAGCTAAAAGCTGTCTTCACTGGAAGCAACAAAGCACCCTTTGGAAAGCATTTGTCCTTCGTGTCAGTACATCATAAATAGACGAGGCATCAGTTTACTGTCGGAGATTTGTCGCTCGCATCGCACCGCATCCAGTGTAGACAACATCACTGATTATAACTGGTTCTATTGTTTTTTGTCGCATTGCACCGATCACAGCCGGTGTAGACATGGTGACAGATAGATCGAGTTATATTTTGATTAAAAAAATTGCTGTCAAAAAAAAGTTTAAAAATGAAACGCATGCAAGGATGAACTGCGAGATTAGTAACATGCTTTCAAAAAAAGGGTACATTTCCATTTCATCCTAATTTTAATTGCTCAGATATTAGGACAGTTAGTATTATGGAATTTACATAGTGCAACAAGTTGGGCATTATTGAATGCATAAGTTATTTTATTATGTTTTGTTTATGTATAATTAATTGTACACATTTTGTGACCTTTTTACCTGCCACTGCAACTAAATTTTGTTAGAGGTCGCACCGGTGCCACCACCACGTTGCCCAACTGATAACAGCTGCCATTTATGTTGTATATGATTAACATCTAACTGCAAACAATATGAAAGCAGAATGAAACTGTGCTACTTATTTGAGCTGCTCAGCGCAGACTGTGTGTTGGTTCTGAATAGGGCTGCACAATCAATCGAATTTCTAATGCCGATTACGATTATGGATGCCACGATTTCGTTATCGTTTAAAGGCGTGATTACAAGGAAAAAATCAATTTACGTTATTCTGCGTGTTTAAGAGGTGTGTTTAGAGCATGTTACTTTGTGAGAGGTGAATCACGACTACTTGAGAGTAGGCTATAAAAGGTGTAACCCAGCACAAAAGGAGCTAACAGTGACGTAGGTGTATGCTGATATGTCGAACTCACACGAAACACCAGGACACGCCATTTTTAAAAAGCTGTGTACACAGCCTAGTGTTGTCAAAAATATTGATATTTCGATATGTATTCATACTGAAATATCTGAAACGGTACCAATACTCCTTTCTGCAGTATCAATACACCGATACCATATGCGCGTTCTGCCTCTCTGACAGCGAGTTGAGACACACGCGCCTCCTTTCATTCAATCATCTCATGCTCTCCGGTTTAATAGTGTTGGTGTGACCGGGTCTGAATTTCGGCTCGGGATTTCCCGCAGATTTCATGCTCACACGAAGCACACACACATAATAAAGCCGCCTTTGACATATAAGTGCCACAATGAGCTCTTTTTCGGCTTATTAATGGTCAAATACACTCAGAAACGATGTCACAATGCCCATTTTGCTGAGTATTAACGTAAAACAGTTCAGGAAGAATGTGTCTGTGCGTTCGTCAGGTCTTAAAGGGACAGTAGCCGAATAAACGTGCTGCTCTCTATGTTGTTAACTAACAACTAACATTAATGTTAATCAAACAACAAAAGACAGAGAAAATCACTTACTGCTCTTGACTGATTAACTTCTGTAACTTTAATTGATTAATCTGTATTTAATTTTACAATAAAGATTATCCAATGTTATTTTACATTTGATTACTTTCTTTATTCAGTTTCTTACCTGATTACTACTGTTAGACCTACCTGAAAAAAAGAAAGCAGTCTATTAAATTTTTATCTTTATTCTATTGTATTTATTTGTGATATTGTTAGTAATTTGTTCATTTGTTCTTATTTTATTACTGTTTACTTGTCTTTTTAAAATTCAATTTACCATTTGAAATCAAGCTTCCTTGTGCTGTGTCTAAGATATTGCAACAAAATTACCCCATTGTAAAAACAAATACATTAAGTTAGCAAATATTTGTGAGATAATTGTAACGGTAACTGATCAACGTTTATATGAAAAAAACTTAAAAGCTTTATCATATAAAGTGATCTCTTCAGAAGAAATTTTTGATGGCCTAGACTTTCAATAGATGGACAAAAAAGATAAATAATATTAAAAATATCTATATGACAGTATATACATAGTTTTTTTTACCCCATGGTATCAAGAAATGGTATCGAATATCGATACTTTTCAAAGTATTGTATCGAAGTTAGAAATTCCAGTACGTGACAACACCACAACCTATTTATTCACTCCACAAACTAACTCTACAAACAAGGAAAAGAGTGATAGATGGACCCCTCAACCTTGCACTAAGGATAAAATCCAGCGTGACTTTGAGCAGACCAAGCAAAACATGATTATTGCTTCAAACAGTGGTATAAAGCTATTCAAAACATCATTCAATGTAAATTGTGATAATCGTAATTAATAATCACAATTACAATTTCAAGGGAATAATCAACAATTATGATTATGATCGACAATAATAGACATTGTAGAGCAAGCTCAAAACAGGTTTAAGCCACGGTCACACTAGACTTTGAGTATGAGAAATTTCTTCGTACACTGCAACAGTCGTGATATCACTGGACGCTATGCGGCTTCTTTTTAAAAAACAAATTCAACACGAAACAAATAATAATAAATCCAAAATTTAAAAACATCCAATCTACTCCACTTTCCCGCAACCCTGCAATTTTAAAATGAGGACCTATGTTCTTTTAATTCAGCTATGAGGTCACACTGTGACATATCGATCTTCTATTGTACACAAAGCAGCGCTGCACCTATATGAACACTACTTTATACCATAACTTTTTCCCTTCAGAGATACAATTCAATATTTATGTTTTTCTTCCTATATTTTGAGCATTGTAAACAGTGAACTTGCTGTGCCTGGTACAGTATTGTATCTTCAGCGTGTCCCATTTCTGGCTCATTTTAGTGTCCTGTTTTAAATTTTCACACAAATTACATTTTGGGAAATGATTGCAATGCAGTTTGTGTGCAAATCTG
Source organism: Anabarilius grahami (assembly GCA_003731715.1). Classification (NCBI taxonomy): domain Eukaryota; kingdom Metazoa; phylum Chordata; class Actinopteri; order Cypriniformes; family Xenocyprididae; genus Anabarilius; species Anabarilius grahami. The sequence continues at coordinate 3,227,695 of RJVU01053127.1, forward strand.
AAATAGAGATCGGCCAGAATAAAACTATAAACCGGTGGTTCTCTACTGATCAGTTTGATTGATTAACTCAGATCACATGTTAGAGTATTGATAAGACAAACTAAAACAAGAATTGAATAACAGGGACTGCATATCATGCACTTACAAAGTGTGCGTGTGAATTAAAGGCCAATTTAAGGCCAAAGAACTGTTCTGAAACTAGAAATGGTTTTTCACCTTATGGTGGATTTTTTCAAATTGTGTGTATGCATGTGATGGTGGTGTGCTGGAGTGTGGTGGGTGGAGGTGGGGAAGGTGGTGTGCATGTGTGTAGGAGTTAAGCAAATGATGTTTTTTCTATTCTCTACTATCACATACATCCAGTCAGCGTAACGATCGTGTACTCTAGCTGTACTCTAATCAATTACGAGAGATAGAGGATGTAAAAAGTGATAAAATAGAGGCTGTTTCTGTGGCAGTGGGGTGCCAATATGAAAGACCATCAAGAGGAGGACAACAGAGAACACACATGCACACACACACATAATGCCCAGGAGGCATATGGTCTCTTATTTGATCTCTTTTATTAAAAGGGTGCAGCCAAAAACAGATTAGCCAGCTGAGACACAGAGAAAGGAAAGTTAGATTAATGAGGGTAAGACTGTGAAGAAATGGTTTTTCACTGGAAAATAAAGACTCTTAAGTCCAGTTGTGTATGAAAATATTATTTAAAAAGAAATTAGGATATTAAACGTGAATACAATATAAAGTGTAAATTGAACATTGTGTTAATATCAGTAAAAGCTGTTATGATGTAACACAGTAAATCATCGCATCTGCACAGAGCTCCAGAAATGGTCACAATTGCAACAACAACAGAAAATCTAGGAGACATTGGCAACAGACAAGAAAACTTAATCCGTTTTCAGCTGGTGAGGAGGCGTTGGTTAATTGGCATATATCTTTAGTTTTCTGCACCTCTATTCAGAAGCTTTCTATTGCCTCTGCACACAATAACGAACATCTGATTTGTTATTGAATGACTCCTGATTCAATGACTTAATCTCAAACTCAGGAGTAAGATCTGATTTGGAATAATTCTAATTTTAATGTAATTTAAGTGGGCAGCATTTTTAGACTGAACAAAAACGATAAAGCAGAAATGGATGAATGGGAAGAAAAATACTAACCTTGGTTTTGTAATGGAATTGAAAACTATGATAAACAGCAGTTTCCCTTTGTTTTTAATTTAACTTGAAAATGAGCTTTTGTGTGCTTTTAAATCTCTTTATCTCTACTATTAGATCCCTCTAATGCTGCCATTCATATTCTATAAGACTTTTGAGGTGAACTGTTAAAAATGAAAAGTTAAATTTGAAAATGTAACTCTTGGTAGACAGTCCAGATAAATAGGTGTTTTTTAAATTTTTTTTATTTTTATTTTTTATTATGCAAACAGACAATTACAATATTTACAAATGAGAAATTAAATGCAAAATACAAATACAAAGACCAACAAAACATACATAACAGCCAGTAAGATTTGTGTGTGTGTGTGTATATATAACTGGGTGTGGGAGTGGAAATATATAAGTAAAGGAGCATGTAGGGAAGTACAACAGACATAACCAGAGTTAAAAAATATATATATAAATCAAAGAGAGAAAAAAATAAAATAAAAATTTTAATGACAATAGTGATTATGAAGATAATAATAGTAAAACACAAAAAACTGGAAAATGGGGGATGAGGAGGGTGACAATAGCAATAGTAATAGTAATAGCAATATTTTTATTAATAATAATAATAATAATAATGATAAATTCAATTAATAAGAAATGACAAATAGTAATAATAGTATTAGCAATAGTAGTAATGATAAACATATTAACAAATATACTCATTTCATCCGGAATGAGGGGGAGGTTAAAGGATCAGGAAGAGGACAAATAAAAATAATAATAGTAGTAATAGCAATAATAGTAGTAGTAATAATAATAATAATATTATTATTATTATTATTATTATTATTAATATTAATAATGGTAGTATTGATACAGCTATTAATGATAAGGTATTATAAAGCTCCCTCTGATCCCCCTCATGGCCATGGCATAGGAAAGACCCCCGCCAGCGTCACCAAGTCCAGGGTCCCAAAATCTGAAGAAAAAAAATATGACTGCTTTCATTGTTGTACTCTTGATGTGTTTGTCAACTATTTTTTTCTGTCTTCTTACCCATAATGCTACTAATATTACAGCTATAGATAGAGTCCTGAATGCCATTCTTACTGAAGGATAGATGCCCTGAGTGTGTGTGTCTCATGCAGTCTGGTCCTGCAGGCACACTCTGTACATGAGGAGCCGCCAGACACACATACACACACATTTGCCCCTAAAACTTTATTGATTTCCTCTCCTTCTTTTGTCGTCTTGTCTGTAGTCACAGGAATCAAACAGCCAATTAGAAATGGCCAAGTGTGTGTGTCTGTCTCTGAGAGTTTGTGTCAGTCTTGTTTCATTTTATATGTGTACAGAAGTGAAATGACCTTTTAAAATGAAATATATTTGCAGATACCTTCAATTAGATAATCATAAAACCTATTGATGCTGTCGGTATTTTCAAGAAATGGAAAAAACAATTTTTTTTTTGTTGTTTTTTAAAAATAATGAAATGCCACATTGTCAGAGTTGATATTTTGGCTTTATATATGGTCAGACACTTGCATACATTTTACCAAAATTAAGCTCAATGGATTTATGAGGGTTTTGACCAGAGAATTTTGGACATGTGTTTTGTCCGTCATTAGTGTGACCGCATCTGAGACAGTAAATGCATTGCATTACATTTATAATTTACGGGTTATAAAGTTTACTGTAGCTAGGGATGCGCCGATCCAATACTCAGATCGGGTATCGGCTCCGACAGGACCGATCCAAATCCGATATCAGTGCTTCCCACACATAGACTTTACTTGGGCGGGCCGCCCGGGTATATTAACGGCCGCCCAAGTATATTTGGAGACACATTTATGCTTTTATTATTTTTTTTATCCTCTTATACTTTTGGATCCGCCCAAGATAATGAAACCATCCGTGATCGATTAACTAGTGGAAAATCTCCCCCGGCCCTACATGTTTCGTACCTGCTCGTTATGTGTGCGTCACAACTGTTTACTCCCGCTAACATTTCCACGTGCGCTGGAGAGACGAGGTATACAGGTGCTGGTCATATAATTAGAATATCGTCGAAAAGTTGATTTATTTCACTAATTCCATTCAAAAAGTTAAACTTGTATATTATATTCATTCATTACACACAGACTGATATATTTCAAATGTTTATTTCTTTTAATTTTGATGATTATAACTGACAACTAGGAAAATCCCAAATTCAGTATCTCAGAAAATTTGAATATTGTGAAAAGGTTCAATATTGAAGACACCTAGTGCCACACTCTAATCAGCTAATTAACTCAAAACACCTGCAAAGGCCTTTAAATGGTATCTCAGTCTAGTTCTGTAGGCTACACAATCATGGGGAAGACTGCTGACTTGACAGTTGCCCAAAGACGACCATTGACACCTTGCACAAGGAGGGCAAGACACAAAAGGTCATTGCAAAAGAGGCTGGCTGTTCACAGAGCTCTGTGTCCAAGCACATTAATAGAGAGGCGAAGGGAAGGAAAAGATGTGGTAGAAAAAAGTGTACAAGCAAGAGGGATAACCGCACCCTGGAGAGGATTGTGAAACAAAACCCATTCAAAAATGTGGGGGGGATTCACAAAGAGTGGACTGCAGCTGGAGTCAGTGCTTCAAGAACCACTACGCACAGACGTATGCAAGACATGGGTTTCAGCTGTCGCATTCCTTGTGTCAAGCCACTCTTGAACAACAGACATCGTCAGAAGCGGCTAAAGACAAAAAGGACTGGACTGCTGCTGAGTGGTCCAAAGTTATGTTCTCTGATGAAAGTAAATTTTGCATTTCCTTAGGAAATCAGGGTCCCAGAGTCTGAAGGAAGAGAGGAGAGGCACACAATCCACGTTGCTTGAGGTCCAGTGTAAAGTTTCCACAGTCAGTGATGGTTTGGGGTGCCATGTCATCTGCTGGTGTTGGTCCACTGTGTTTTCTGAGGTCCAAGGTCAACGCAGCCGTATACCAGGAAGTTTTAGAGCACTTCATGCTTCCTGCTGCTGACCAACTTTATGGAGATGCAGATTTCATTTTCCAACAGGACTTGGCACCTGCACACAGTGCCAAAGCTACCAGTACCTGGTTTAAGGACCATGGTATCCCTGTTCTTAATTGGCCAGCAAACTCGCCTGACCTTAACCCCATAGAAAATCTATGGGGTATTGTGAAGAGGAAGATGCGATATGCCTGACCCAACAATGCAGAAGAGCTGAAGGCCACTATCAGAGCAACCTGGGCTCTCATAACACCTGAGCAGTGCCACAGACTGATCGACTCCATGCCACGCCGCATTGCTGCAGTAATTCAGGCAAAAGGAGCCCCAACTAAGTATTGAGTGCTGTACATGCTCATACTTTTCATGTTCATACTTTTCAGTTCATTTATTGGTCTTAAGTAATATTCTAATTTTCTGAGATACTGAATTTGGGATTTTCCTTAGTTGTCAGTTATAATCATCAAAATTAAAAGAAATAAACATTTGAAATATATCAGTCTGTGTGTAATGAATGAATATAATATACAAGTTTCACTTTTTGAATGGAATTAGTGAAATAAATCAACTTTTGATGATATTCTAATTATATGACCAGCACCTGTATATATTTCACAAAGAGCGCTGCATGTTGCAAAGTCACAAGGCGGCGCTGTTGCGCGTTCTACACTTCCACAGGCTCGCGCAATATGGCGTTCGGACGAGCTCATTAATATGACGTTGCAACATGCACTCGTCTCACTGAACGTCACGTCTGCGTCTGCCGAACGTGACGTCTGCGTCTGCCACATTACAGTTCGACTGCCTGGACGTGACGTCTGCGTTTGCTGCAAGGGTTTCCAGCACATTCCATACACTAATTTGAGCTTTATTATACCTATTAATTCTCTATTATTGTTTACACTTATCCTCAATTATGTTTAATTAGCAATTTAGTGCTTTTTACCTTTCTTATGTATAGCTTTTTATTCCAAAAAGTAAACATTTATACAAATGATATAAAAAATTCTGTATGCAATTGCTTCTTGTCCACATATCCACGGATACTTTGAAGAAATCAAAAAAAAGTTGTTCTAGCATGTATTCACCACTAGGAGTCTCTAGACCAACACCAAAAGAACGAATGTTTAAACACTGCTATATTTTGGGCTAATTTTACTAACATAAACAATATTTGCAATCTTTTATTTTGGAGTTGTAATATTTAGTTTTATAGTTTCGCCAAAGTGATTGACAGGCGATCTGTTAGAATACTATAAAACATTTACACCTCAAAAGACAAAAGCGAGCACATTTTATTATTATTTTTTGTTTTTATTTATTTATTTATTTAGCCTAAATGTTTTTGAAGATGCATAAAAACATTTATTTGTATCAACAGGTGCAGAAAACCCGGTGTTCTGTCGATTTGTCCTACCCTGTCAGATTTTCCCTATCTCCCACTAAAACAGTGAGTAGTACAATTCGAAAAATGCTACTGTAAAGTTATGGTTTATTAACGTCAACACCTACCACAACCCTAAACATACCCTTACAGAAATGCAAATACAATAATTATGTGTTATATTTGCGGTTGTAGCTAGAAGGTATACAGGTTCATCGAACCAACAATAAATATTTTTTTATACCAGTTGCGTTTTTATTGAAGTCTACACCTACCCCAACCCTTCCCTCACAGTAATGCAGATACATTAAATGTTGTTTAGCATGAGAAAAAGGACGTGATATTAATGTGCGCATGCGCAGTAAACCCTGGTCGGAAAATCTGAATGGTAGGATAAAATGTCAGGACACCTGTTGAGAATATAATTTTAGAGCCAGGGATTCTCTTTCAATTCTTCCATGTTTTAACATCACACATAAACAAAATAACCTTTCATATTCATTCATGTGCTGTAACTAAAAGAGATGATGGATCACTTCACGTGCTGCTTGTGTCTTTTGGCTCTAGTCACCAAACTGTGGGTCTATTTATTGTTTGAGCATTTTTACCAAATTTTTAAGCTGACACTTTGTTTTATACTCAGTAACGTGCTTTGTTCCGCAATGCATTTACACTGTATGGCTTGTGACTTGTCGGACATAGCAAAAGTAGGCTTTGTTTTTGTGAAAGGTAATTTGTGTACAACTTATTTGCAAATGAGGGGAAACTAAAGTGTTTAGCACCTGCAGGAAAACAGGGAATGATATATAAACATTTGTTGAAATTGTTCTAAAAATTCAATAGTTCATTTTTTAAACGTAAACGAATGCATTACAAGTTTTTGATTACGTAGAATAACTGGCTGTAAAAAGACAAAGTTCCTGACTGACAAAGTAGAAAATGCTTCGGTACATTTCATACAATTGATTTTTTACAGTTGTCTGCCATTTCCAACATTACCAATTGCTTATGTCATGTTGCTCAAAAAGTACTGGTTTTCTGTTGAATAGTGTAACCCAGTGGTCACCAACCTTTTCAAGCCCAATATCCTTGACCTCCGCCTTGATGAAAGGCAAGATCTTCCTATAGAGGGACAGGTAGAAAGACAGCCCATAGTTCCTTGAGCCCTTTGATTTAGTATTGTAACTGAAATTGTATTTGAATTGCATTATTTATTTATTCTTACTTTAGAAATGTTACAAACAAGGAAACTATCAATGTCACCATAATGTAAATATTGCAGTCAGCAGTACATGAAGCTCCACTGTAAAAACAGTCACTGTTGACAGGAAAATGCTTTGCAGCTGAAGGTATTACTTATAGCAAAGTTGGTCATTTACTTCTCCAAAAAATAAAAATAAATGAAAAACTTGTCCAAGTTTTTTATTTTTTTTGTAAATATTTTTTATATTTTATATGAGTTATATAGAAATCTTATCAATTTAACATTATTGCTGAATAAAAGTTAACATTTTCTTTTTAAAAAAGAAAGGAAAACATGATAAAATAATATTAGAATCCTAATTTATATTTTAAATGTAAAATATAAGAAGAGAGGTGCTTGAAAAACTGAACATTAATCAGACATAATGCATTTTTCCATGTATTTTATTATTATTTTACAGCAACAGTCTCAGATCTAGCAGCTGATTGCGATCGATGGGTTGGCCATCAAGCGTGTAGGCTACATTAAAAATGTAAAAAGATAAAAACACAATAACCCCCAAATGTAAAAAATTTCAAAACGGATTTCATAAAACTAAACGACATGAGTATACCTATAAGCAACAGAAACTTCGCTAAAACATTGCTTTTAGGCTTTATACTTTTTATGTTATCTTTATACTTTTACAATTTAAAAAAGTTAAAAAAAAATGTCTAAATTGTTATATATTAATATATGTATATTTAATATGCACATAATTAATGTATATTGAGTTTGCCGGGAAAATGTTGCACTAAAAACTGACAAAAAAAAAAAAAAAAAAAAAAAAAAAAAANCAGACACAAGTCAGACGGAGATGTCACGTCCATTGAGAGTAGTGAATGAAGTGCAGGTAAATTGTGCATTGGCTCACACACTGCACTGAGCATTGTGAGGACCGTGTTCTGATACGTGTTAGTGAAAAAACGTGAATCACGCGTGAACGTCTGACTCGACACTTCACTGCCACACGTGATTTACGTGACGTCTGCGTGACGTCTACGCCTCGTCTGCGTGACGTCTACGCCTCGTCTGCGTGACGTCTACGCCTCGTCTGCGTGACGTCTACGCCTCATCTGCGTCTTAAAATGAATGGATTTAATAGCAAAAAATTAAGACGTCAGTGAGACGTTCAGTGAGACGAGTGCATGTTACAACGTCATATTATTGACCTCGTCCGAACGCCATAGCGCAACAGCGCTTGCTTCAAAGTAATTCTCAATCAATGAAAAGCACAGATGTATGCCAAACGATTGCTAATAAACTCAAGTTGATGAAATATGACAATGTCTAGTTTATGGCCTTTATATAATATTTTTTAGACAGTTGTAAGAATCTGAAGGATCAGCCCACATTTCAAAATAAGAGTCCTGGTGTGTTTCGGGCTTGTTTATAATTAAAAGTCACATGCTAAGTTTTTTCTTCTTCTGGGCATTATTGGTATTTTGGTTACACAATAAATTGTATTTAATTTGATTTTCATTTAATTCATAGTAAATTATTGTAGTCTCCCCCACAGGAAGAAAAGACCAAGAACATTATTTGACCTGCATATTATTCATTATAGAAATTTTATATGACATAACAAGGAGAACATAGGAAAAGGATAACCATTTAATGCTGTAATTTTGCATGATTTACAATGCATAATAATGCATAATATTATGTAAATAAATGTAATTGTATGCTATGTAATTAAAATGAATTTCAATAAATAATATAAAAAATACCGTTATGTAATTAATTAAATACACATTATTTGTTTGTCACATAGTAGACCATTTTTGTGCCGTGGGTACAGTAGGATATTTCCCCCGGCTACAACCGCAAGTATATTTCAAACCTGTGGGAAGCACTGGATGTTGTGCATGTACTATTTTGTGGGCTTAACAATAACACAGAAGGCACAAAAACATTAAAAAGCACCATAAAGTTTTCATGCATTATATTCCAAGTGTTCTGAAGCCATTCCATAGTTTAATTTGAGGTACAGATGAATATTTAAGTCGTTAAAGTTCACGTAAATGCCTCCCTAGAGAGGAGCTTATTTACTGTTAATTATATGTTTGTGTAAATTTGCCATGAAGACAAGTGCTTATGAAAACTACCTTGATACTAAGTTTTATATATTTCAGTTTCTATTTGAGTGTAATTATTATATCTGAAAATAAACAGCAGCTGAATATAATACCTCTGCTGTTAATTGTAACCTCTAATATTGTAGTGTACCAAATGAGAGAGTTCCCTGTATAGTTTGCAACATTATTTGGGATTTCCTTAAGAAAAACCAAACTATCGGTATCGGACGATATTACTCTGAATAATCGGCTATCGGTATCGGCAGAGAAATTTAGTATCGGTGCATCTCTAGTCGTAATGTTTTTGCTCATCAGTGTACATAACACATTACCCTTTTTCTTGAGTAAAGAAAACGCTGTACTTATTCAAAGAACCAGTCCATTATTTACCCTTGCAGCAAACCAGCAGAGACAATCCAAACTGAGTGGGCAGGGTTGAGTTAATGGGGTTTGACCGACAGTTAAAAATATACAAAACCCAGTGAAAGACATAAAGGGTGACCAATAGTAATGTGGAGATTCAAGGTTTCGGCCTGACAGCGCCGCTGTGAAAAGAATCTTAGCTGAAATGTGTTTGTGGCTAATGGAGGCAGATATTTTCAGAAATATAATAGGTGTGTTTTGTGCTCTCATTGATGTCATATGTTCCAGATTCTAATGTCAGAATATCGATATCATACTGATGTCTTTGCATACTTGTGTGACTAGAGCTGACAGCTATTGTGATAGGAGTACTCTGATAAATCTTGCCAAACGCTCTTCACCAAACAATGAGCAAATGGAAGTATATATAATAATAATTAATGTATGCTATATTTTGGATGTAAAAAAAAAAAATAGTTTGAATGCAGCAGAGTAATTTAAATAACTAAAGATTACCAAAAGCGCAGAACGTTCTGCAGATACGCATACATATTCTTCTCTGAATAAACCAGTGAAAAATAAATAATTTTCTTTATTTTTCAGCAATCCCATTAAAGATACTGTTCATATAAAATACTTTTGTTGCATATAGGATTTCACAATTCAGTTGTTAATTTAAACTGTTTAACAGCAAATTTTGTGCTCCCTTTCTCTTTTGCACTGTTTGATTGATGTGTGTGCACTGCACTCCATAAAGAACTTGACATTTAACAATTACAGTAGCCTGCAGTAAGGTGACCTGTTTTGCATAACTGAAATGCTTGATTTATAAGAATATAACAGTAAAAGTAACACGCATGCATTTGTTGCTACTTTAAAATGGTGTCACTGATGGTCATATTCTATGCACAGTACAAGAGTCTGTATGATGGATAATTGAAGATTATTGGAATTTTATTATTATTGATTTAATCAGTTAAGTTTTTGAGCTGCATTTGTGACTGGTTTTGATTGCTATGGGCTGTACTTTGTGTATAGGCCGACTGTGTGTGTGTTTGTGTACTTTCAAGCTCACTGATAGTGTGATTGATGTGTAAAAGGCATAGTTTTGAGGACACAGTTAGTGTCTTTTTTTTATTTATTTATTTCACTTCCTCATTCTGTCTTTTAGCATTAATACAATTCTACTTATCCCCTTCTACTCTTTTATTCACAGACACGCAGTGTCATGGGCTGGAGTGGGATGGGTGTGTCTGACCTGCTGTGTTACAGCACCCCCACTCCACTCCACTCCAATCCAACCCAACCCTACCCTACCAGGTATAAATTGTGATTATAACACTCCTCAGATTTGAACACTCCTCAACAACCTTAAGGCAGATTTTTGGAGATCGGGTCTCTTTTTAGAGCGGGTTAAAGAGATTTGGAAAGAGGGACCTGCTTTGTGTCTGGAAGGGCTGCACCTGAGTCCCTGTCCT
>RJVU01053127.1:3244089-3264038 GCA_003731715.1 Anabarilius grahami
ATATTTGAATGTATTTTATACAATATTTTTTGTTATATATATATATATATATATTTTAATGTTATAAAGTTTTGACCCACCTTGTCCAGCATTAGGCTTGTATTTCTTTGCAGCCAAATGTGCAGCAACTGTGATGCAGATGTGACTGATATCCTATCCTCCATCTTTCCTCTGTCACATTTTCTGAGATCACTTATAAAGATTTTGTTTGTCATTGTCTTACTTTGTGCTTCTCTGATTTTCAGGGCAGCTGTTGAGTTTCCAGCAGTGACCATGAGCACCATCTCACCGACTGATTTCGACAGTGTCGAGATCCAGCAGCAGTACAACGACATCAACAACCGCTGGGACATTGCAGCCGAAACAGAGTGGGATAATGAGAACAGTTCTGCACGTCTGTTTGAACGTTCCCGCATCAAAGCTCTCGCAGGTCAGTTTCGTTTTTTTTTATTCCAATGTGTGTGAGTTGAGGTTTGGTTTTTGCACCCATGTGCTTCCCGTGTTTGTGTTTTTGTTTGTTTGTTTGCATGCTTGCTTCTTTATCTGCTAGTTTTCAACAGGTTGCATCATGTGATTGTGTCCAGTAGGGGGTAGCATAAGGCAATGTAAAAAAACTAAACAAAAAAAAAAACACTTTTAACCACTTTGAACACAAACACCTTCTTCTTATCAGTAATCTTAGAGACCTGTATGCATGATAGTATAGTTATAATAATAAAACAGTTTGAAGTGTATGTTTGTAGAATGGCTTTACATTGTTGAAAAGGCATTATATACAGTGGATGTCAGTGTGTAACACAGTTGTTGATGTGTGTTATAGTGCAGTAAGATACCATCTTTTGACAAGCAGCGACTTGATATCCACATTCTTCCAATGCTGTTATTCACCCTGTGACGCCCCCTCATTCTCTCTCATCTTCAGGGATTTTCTAATGTCATATTTATGACCTGCTATATCTCGTTATCTTTCTGCGGTCAATGGATGTGTTAAAGCCAGTCATTGTCATGCTCTTTCACATGTCTGAGGCACAATAATGAATCAATTTATACATGCTTTTAAAAGATGTGCTCAAAGCTGCAGATTTGAACTTCATTGAGTGTACATATATAGTAAAACCTCCCTTTGAGGATATCTAGGATAAATGTTTCATAAATAAAGTAATTAATGGCTGGAAAAAAACAGGGTAACATGAGGCTTAATAGAATTCATAACAGCACCTGCTGGTCTATAGTGTGTCATTTGAGAGGAGTTTAATTCACTCTGTTGTCTTGATGCAACAAACCCAGCATGTGAAGCACCATATCAATCACAATAACACCAGGCAAAACATTCATTCCTTAAAGCACTGACAGGGGAAGGGAAACTGAAAATACTGAGCTTGAAATGTCTCTTGAAGGACAGAGCAGAGGAGGGGTCTCAGAGGCCCAGCACTCATGTCTCTCACACCCATACACAGTTAACTTTAGCTGTTCTCAGACATTTATGTCCTCCTGTGTTCCTCTCTCACGCTCCATGTCTTTTTTTGTTATATGAACAACACACACGTATTTATCAAGTATTCTCATTATAACAAACACATTTTATTACAACTAAATGTAAGCCATAGATCGACAGTATAGCAAGTGGATATGAAAATTCTTAAAAATGAAACATTTGGTTTCATTTTTTTTTTTTTCCTTTTCTATTTTTATTTACATTTATGTTGTTACCTGGCACTTTTTTGCCAGTGCAACCTTATTTTATATAATTATTTCAACTACTACAGTAACATTAAAAAAGATCAAGTTCATATCACAGTCTAGCAGTACTACAATACCTTGTCCATTTTTCCTCTCACTCTGTTTTATCCTTCTCTTCCTTCCATTTTGTATGGGTTTAGAGTTTGCTTTGATAAAATCATCTCTTCCAGTGACATGCTGGCTGACTGTCGGCCTAGTGCTTCTGGCCATGCTTTGACCTGTGACCTCTGCTCTTTGATGGTCACTGTTGGTGACACTTGCTAATCAGCACAACCTGCCACTGGACTGGTCTTCATTACACCACTTCCTCTTGTAAAATCTGCACACACATGAAATGCATATGTGAGTATGTGTGTTTGCAGTTCTGTTTGTGAGGGGTAGAAATTCTCTGAACAAGCTTATTGATAATGCATTTGCACTTAGAATAGATTCTGTTTTCTGATCCATTAGAAGGCATTAAATCACGAGATGAGTTTTCTGTCACCGACAGCATTGCCAGTTCATGGGTGTGAGGTGGAGCACACACACTTGCACAGGAAGAAAGGCAGCGCTCACTTGTTGAGTCTTTCTCAAGTACTTCCTTCCTGCCTTAACGTCTTATTTTATCTGTGCACGTGCATGAGAAGGCGAGAAAGGGACTTTTTGACATGATTCCTTGAAGGTAAAGGTCTTACAACCCCTTAACACCCATAAAAATCACTAAAACTTAATATTACACAACATGAAAATCCAGGCAGGCATAAAATAAACTCCATTTCTTCAATGGTTTCTGCTATCTATCTGATCAGCTCCTGAGGTTGGTCCCACGTGCCCATCTCTCCTGTGAAATCATTTATCTCTTGACCACTTCTCCACCCCCAGTCCACCTTCAGAAATGGTTCAGCCCACACCTCCATACCCTCACCCTCCCTCTGTCTGTCTTTCTTGCTCGCTCAGCCTGGGATTTGCTCCTCCCACACACACCTTATGCAAATGCCAAAGCTCAGAATTCGAGAGAGAGAGTAGGAGGCTTTGTTTACTTAGGAAGCTGAGCGCAGCTAGTTCTGCAGGCTTACTCAAACAAGGTGTGTGTGTGCGCGCGAGAGAGAGAGCAAGAAGAGTTTTGCACTGAGAGAAAAGTGCATTTGAAGAAGAGAAGAACAGAGAACGAGGTGAAAGAAGAGTATTTTGAACCTTTTTCTCGCTTCAACTGCATGTGGGTTCCTTTTTTGAGAGAGAGAGAGAGAGAGAGAGTCAATTAAAGGAAGAGGGGTTTTTTTCAAACGGATGAAGCAGTATGGCGCGGTTTAGCATGCACTGAAACTCTCGGATGCATACACACACCTGGAGAGTTTCTGTTTCTAAACCCAACTTCTTTTTGGACCTTTTGAGGAAAGTTTAACATTTGATCTTTTTTTTTTGGTCTGGTTTTCTCTTTTTATTTTTCAACCTTACATTTTATGTGCCATGCTCATGACTTTTGGCTTTACTCTTGTGGAGTGATCGATTGTTTTGGATGAAACTTTGAGAGTGAGGATCGGAGGAACGGTTCACAGTGAAAGCGAGTGAGCGTTACAGTGAAAGAGAAGAGACATGGATTTTGATCCACGCGAACCTGAGCAATGTCTCTCGTCAGCTGCCTTTGTGAACCAGGTGCAGTATTCCAACATCCTGGAAGGCCGTTTCAAACAGCTGCAAGGTAAGACTGTTTGTTCTCGGCTCCTACCTCATATTCTCTCTCTTTTTTTCTTTCTCAGATGCATCTGTGAAAGAGTAGCTCAGCCTCTTAGCTAACCTCTAAACCATGTCAAATATCTTGCCTTTTGTCTTTTGAGCCACTTAAACATTATGAATCTCCTGAGACAGTCAACAACCTTGAATGTCATAGTCAAAAAGTTTATATGACCTCATCCAGATCTAACTGGAAGACACGTTTCCCTTGACAGACTGAACCCCATCATCATGGCGTCACTTATTTTAAAGTTAGGTGGTGCAGATATGTGGTGGCTGTGAAATAACAAGTGGTGAAGGGTTAACTCATGAACATTAAATGTTGTTCTAAACTGTTTTGATATTTATCCATATATATTAGCACTGTAGTATTTGCTGTTAAATCAACATTATAAGAAAAGTACGAAAATCACTTCAATGGTGGTTTGTATGTATGTATATGTGTATATGTGTTATATATATATATATATATATATATATATATATATATATGTGTGTATATATATAATAAAATATTAATTTAGTTCAAGTTCTCAAACAAACATGACATTTAATGTAATAACACTTCGACATTGACAACATTTCAAACTATTTCATGATGACAAAATTGGCCTTTTAAAAAGTTGCAGTACGTCCAACCATAAATCTGTCCTCTGCAGATGCTGGTGAATTTAGATATAGTAATAACAACTTTGAACTTTCATCTTATCTCTCTCTCTGCACCAAAGATGGTGCAGATGAGAAAATAGGCCTACAATGATTTATTTTTATGCCTGTGCGTGAGAGAGAGAGACACAGAGACCTGTGCTGGTCTCCTAGAGAGTGGCCTTATTTCAGGTACCGCAGGGCTTTTGCCCCAGATCCAAATTACACTGTTAAAATGGGAGCGAGAGGATGAAAAGGAAGTTCAGTACGGAAAGGTGTAGGAGAGGGAGGATAAGAGGGGAGGATAACAGGGTTGGAAAGGAGTGGAGAGGAACAGACGGGAAGGGAAGAGGATAAGAAGGGAAGTGCAAAGGATAATAGAACAGAAAAGGAGAGGATAGAAACTCCTATTGTGTGTATTAATATAGAGTTCATTCGGAAGAATGTTCTTGATGTTTGTGTTTTTTTTTTTTTTCTGTGTGTGGGTGTATCATTCATTCAAATTGTTTTTCTCTCTTTGAAACCACACTTTTTAGACAGGCGCCACATAGCATGTGTGAACTCTTCTAATCCCCCCCACACGACGCGAGATCTGATCTGCTGTGTGTTTTTGTGTGTGCTTGAGGTCATGGGGAGTGTTTCTCAGTTAACAGAGAGATAATGACTCAAGCATTGTACTTTTCAGGGCTATTATCTGTTGTATAGGAAGAATGACATCTGCAAAACAGGCCTTGAATATGAACACACACCTCAAGAGTCACTGTAAGCAGATACCTAAAGTTAACCCTGAAAAATGGAAGCAAAGTTTCTAGTAGTCCAGTCATCTGTTTTGAATTACTATTTTAAATTATTACGTCGGGTTGTTTGTTTGATGTGTTTGATCCATGTTATTTTTTTACGGAAAGCTCTAGACCAGTGATTCTCAAACTTTTTGACTCCAAGGCCCCCCCATTTTCCATAATAATATTCAAAGGTCCCGTGACTTTCCAAGTCATTCGTGAATTACTGCATAAAGATATTTAAACACATTTTTACTCAGAATTTCTACCTGATAAAATATTTCAGAGGGTGTTCCTTTTGTATTTATAGAATTTATCAAATACCTATAAAGTGATAAGATTTTATTAATTTACATGACTTTTCCAGGTCTATAAATCAGCCTTTTAAAATTAGGCTGCCATATATCCCCAGGTTTTTCAAGACCAAGTGAATCCTGGTTCTTTAAAGAAAAATTAAATATTTGTTCAGGGCCCCCTGGTTTAGGCCATGCAGGCTGATTGATGTCAAACATCACAATGTTCTGTTCTGTGCATAATGCATGATAGTGTTTTTATTTAGGCCTATAAGGACACTTAAGAAGACATGGAAATGTAATGTAAGAGAGAGCTGCTGTACGTACATGTTAGTGATTACTGTAGTTGCGTCATTTGCACCTGTCTGAAATCTGGTGCATACCTTCAGCTGCTTTTTGACACACATTCACAGACACACACACATACAGTATCTCATGTATCTTTTCTGCCCTAGCCGCCTGTGATCCTCCCCTCTTCTCACGTACTCGCTCTCACAAACACTGGTAATTCCGGTCAGGTTACTCTTAGGCTGATTTAAAAAAAAAAAAAAAAAAAACATTTTACAGAAGTACAGGTGCATCGTATTGGGGGGCTTGCTCAGGCATGGTCTTCATGCTCGTTCAGGGCGGTTCTCCTCAGTGTATGTGTTTGATACGACACCAGTTCATCTGTTGTGGTTCTAATTATCTTTATTTAAATAAATCCCTGCAACAAGGTAATAGTGCATGTGTGCCTGCAGGTGTTTGTGTGTGATTACAGTGAAATAGGATGGGATACAAGTCTTTTTTTACAAGGTTGTGTCACTGCTTCAGAAGAACTAAATTTGTCACTGTCATTGCAAAACAGTTTGGATAAATCAGCAATCCAGTTCTCCATTACACACATTCTTCTTTTTATTCCGTCTTTTTGTAAACTCAGTTAAATCAGTTTATGAAATCCCGATGATAAAGAAAGCCCCATTTACATGAGATTTTGAAACCGAAGTATCAAAAGAATACATAAAAGTTTCAAAGTATACATAATTAGCTGTGCATGTGCATCCCAACAGAGCTCTAAGCAACAGAAACAGGCGGAAATGGTGACCCGGAGCTTTAGGAGTATGAGCTAAAAGGAGCTGGAGAATATCAGCATGGATAAAAATTTAATTCTTAAATCTCAGTGAAATTCTGCTGATAAGCAGTGTGTGTTTCTGAGTGTGCTTGGGTTTAAAAGGTTTTCTACCCCAGTGTCAGTCACCCTGAAGAGGTAAACATGTACTCCTCCCCACCTCTCCCTCTCAGTCATTACACGGAGTTGCACAGAAATTCTTCACACACAGACACAAACACAGATTTATAAAGTCCCAGGCAGAGAATTCCACGCCGCCTTGACAAGTGCTCAAACACAAACTCTAGTAGACATACATGATCACATCACACTAACACGCTAAGTCCATGTAAGTGACAAATAGCCCAGTTTAGGTGGTTAACAGCCATCTGAGATAAGGATGATTTGTGTAGCTGTATAGATGATAGATATGTGTGTATGTGAAGGGGTAGAAACTCAAAAACAGCATTGTCACAGAAACACCAGCACATACATACTTTGACATTCACTTTATCAGATTGAGATAATATACTTCAAATGAGATATAGATTTTTATGAAATACCATCAGTTGTAATCTCTTTGGCTGTTCTTACATGTAAATAAACCATTACATTTTACACTTTATTTCTCTCCACCCAGATGTAGAGTTATAGGACAGTTCACCCAAAAATAAAAACAAAGCAGCGCTTGCTTACCATTTTGAATATCAGTTATGTTGATAACTTTCTTTATTTTTAGCAGCTCATGTTGTTATGAAAATATTTGCGTTTGGATATGCTCAGGTAGGATAACATAACATTAGACCAGCCTTCTGTCTGTGCCACCTTGACTTACTTGCTCTTTTATGGCCGATCGTTGGCTTGGTGTGTTTGGGCCTTAAGACTGAACTCAACAAAAATTTTAATCTTTGACATTCAGAGAAGTGCATAAACCTAATGACTGAGTCATGTCCACTAGACAACACTTTACGACTGGTGAGTCACGACGGGACATTCTGTCGAACATAACTGTGCGAGATCTTGTAAAGAAACAAACAAGAATCTCAACAGACAGCTGCCACTACTGCCATTAGGCTGTTTGCATTGCAATTTGTGCAGAAAAAACTGGATAAACCCTGCCGACAACACTTATTTATGAAACCTTAAACATAATGTCCTGTTATGTTGCCATTGTCACCATAAAACACCTTTCATTGTGTCTTTCCTGATTAATTTAATTAATTATGAATTAACTATTTTTATTTGTTAGAACAAAATATGATAGTTTTTTTTATTCTGAAATGGAAGTCATTTAAAATGTTATTAGTATATTTTCATTTTCATTTTATCAGTCTACAGTAAATGTACAATGCTCCCAATATGCTATTTAACCGAACTGTCAACAGGACTGTTCAAGGCACTGTATTTCCTTATCATATTTCCTCAAATATATTAGATATAATTAAATTAAATAGCCTATTTAATATATAATAAAAATGTTTTATTTACAAAAGTCGCTAGTTTTTGTTTTTTTACACATTAGGCTATTTAAAGGATTAGTTCACTTTCATATTAAATTTTCCTGATAATTTACTCACCCCCATGTCATCCAAGATGTCCATGTCCTTCTTTCTTCAGTTGAAAAGAAATTAAGGTTTTTGATGAAAACATTCCAGGATTATTCTCCTTATAGTGGACTTCAATAGACCCCAAACGGTTGAAGGTCAAAATTACAGTTTCAGTGCAGCTTCAAAGGGCTTTAAACGATACTAGACGAGGAATAAGGGTCTTATCTAGCGAAACAATCAGTCATTTTCTAAAAAAAAATTAAAATGTATATGCTTTATAAACACAAATGATTGACTGAAGAAAGATGGACATGGACATCTTGGATGATATGGGGGTGAGTAAATTATCAGGAAATTAATATGAAAGTGAACTAATCCTTTACATTAATACATATTCTGAAACAAGTGCAGTTATATAGCCTACATAAGCTACCATTTTATTTTTTCTGTTTAACTTCTACAGGGTTCCCACTCGTCCTGGAAAACCTTGAAAATATGGAAAATTTATGACAAACTTTCCAGTCATGGAAAACACATGGAAAATTAGAGAAAATGAAAAATGTCCTGGAAAATCTTTTTTATGTCCTTGAAAATTATTTTTTAAAAAGTTCTTAGGTTTTTCTTTAGTTGAGAACAAAAAGGCCAAAAACAATTACCGTTAGTTGCAGAAAGTGTGTTCAGGAATGCTGAGTTTTGACATAGTATTTTCAATGATGATGTTTAGTCTTGTGTTGCCACTTGCAGCAGTTAGCTAATGCTATTAACTGCTCAAATGTATGCAGAAAATGTTTAATAGTAACAAAATCCCTTTAAGGCAAGTCATTTCACTCGGCGGCCATCTTTGAAACGCCTCTCAGGCATTCAACTCTCTTTGAATGAGGAAACATCAAATTCTCCAAAGATGTTTGCCAAGCTTTCGATTAAATTTCTTATTTGAAATCACCAATGAAATCTGACAACAACTGTCTCATAAATGTTGTTTCTAAATGCTCGAATCATGACAAACTGTATTTTTCAGGCTGGATCAACCTAATGCGCATGCACAGACCTTTCAGAGGCGCCCGTCTGACTGTTTCTATAGAAACCGGAGCTTCTAACGGCCGCTGTAGTGACACGAGGACTTTACCAATGGGCGATTGGCTTTTATTTAGAAGGCGGGACTTATTCCGCCATATTGCGCGTTGCACTTTGTCCCATTCATAATAATAGTGACGCGTCTTGTGTTATTCTATAGTCTTTGTTAGTAAGCAGCTACCTGATTCAGCAACTTGCTAACTAATAATTTTGATGCGATATAAGGTCAGTAAGAGATTCATTGTGCAGTGTAGCCAGCTTTATTGATTATAACAGGAGTTTTCACAACAGTGCAGAACTTTGAGTTTGCGCTGAAGTGACTGACATCTGAAGGGATTAAAAAAGGAAAATCTGTTTATAACCCATTTGCAATTCATGCTGCTAAGTATTCACACTGCAAAGTTTTGGGAATGACTAACTTATTTAAATGCAGGATTGAATCCAAAATTATATTGCTTTACATGGTGATAACCAGCATTGGATGGGACAGAAATAACTAATAGACCTGTCACATATTCTATTACGTGTTATGGGTTTCTTTGTTGTTCATCGACTAATATTTTTATTTTCAAATAGTTAAACAAAATATTAAAATAGTTCCAATATTTTTTGCTATGATTTGGACACTGGTAACGAGAACAATTTGTCATAATGTATGATTAAGAGCTCATATTAAAAACTGATTTTATAGTTAAGTAATGGCAATAAACTATGGAAGTGTCTGCTGCTGAATAAAAAAGCCAATTGCAACTTTTTATCTCAAAATTCTAAAAAATTACGAGCTTACATAATTGTGATATAAACTCGCAATTGTGTTATAAAGTCTGAATTATAAATTGCATAACTGTGATATAAACTCGCAATTGCGAGAAGA
The DNA here is from genome assembly GCA_003731715.1 of Anabarilius grahami. Lineage (NCBI taxonomy): Eukaryota > Metazoa > Chordata > Actinopteri > Cypriniformes > Xenocyprididae > Anabarilius > Anabarilius grahami. The sequence goes on from RJVU01053127.1 coordinate 3,253,839, forward strand.
AAAAGTCAGAATAGTGAGATACAAAAAAGTTAATTGCGACTTCTTTTTTTTTCATTCTGTGGCGGAAACTAGCTTCCATTGTCATAATGTATAATTAAGAGCTCATATTAAAAACTGATTTTATAGTTAAGTCATGGCAATAAACTGTACACCTTTTAAAGACTTAGAGAGAAATATATTACTTTAGGGCGTGATCCTTGTCTTTTATTCCAGCCATAGAAAAATTGAAAAAGTCCTGGAAAAGTCCTGGAAAATGATCGCTGAAAAAGAGTGGGAACCCTGTTCTACTTTTTAACTTGGACTCCAGATCAAAATAAAGGAATACTTAATAGCCCTATTATTTTTAAAATGAGAGAAATCACTGCTTATTCTGAATTTTTACAGAATGCAGTTTCACTTTTTTTGTCTGTAGAACAAAATGAATAGCCTAAAAACAATTAACTTGAAATGTTAACTTATGAAATAATATAAAAGAAACCTCGAAAAGATGTGCATGTCAAAATTAAAAAACAAGGATGAATGATGTTTGAGAGGGAATGCGTCCCCACCAGGGCTGTGAATCTTTGGGTAGAGAGCGACTCGATTAGATTCGCGATTCTTAGGTGTTCGATTCGATTCCGGAGCGATTTTTGGAAATTCAGAACGTTTCGATTCAAGATGATTCACATTAAAATTCGATGCGATGCGATTCGATTCTGCATTTTTATATGCATTCATAGGGTTACTGAAATGCTTCCCCCAATGTGTCTTGTCAGGGTGCGAATTACTCAGCGACCTTCAGGAGGTCAGAGAGTAAGGGCAAAAAACAACCTTTTGTACATTGTTAATGTTTATTCATGTTAGTTCTTAATGATGCTACATAACTTTATTTTAATAGCCTAAAAATTGGCATTTGTCAATTTACATAAGCCAAAATTTTAAAAGGTTTTAAAAGTATTATTAGTTCATGTTAACTATAGTGTAGGATAGTGTTAATGGCTACACAACCTTATTAAAGTGTTCCAGGTACATTAAACATACTAATGCTTATATGCAGAGACTACCCTAGATTATCATGCACTTTCGCACATGTAGTAATTTAATGTTTCTATATTTTAAAGTACTGTCTAATCGCGATTAATCCGATTCTTAGCATTTTGCATCATTTATTGACCGAAATGAATGATTCACTTTTCATGTTACAAGATTGATGCATATGCATCGTCAGGGTTTGTAATCAATGCATCGAGAAAAGGAGTGAATCGTTACACCCCTAATCCCCACAGTCTGCGGTGTCAGTCTCAAATATTAAACACAGAAAATTAAAAAAAAAATCTTTGTGAGGACGGCTGGCAATCCCAATCATCCCTTCTCCCAGTCTTCCCCAATCCAGATGTCCTTACTCTGCTGTTTGTGCATGTAAATGGCAGTGTATGTTGAGCAATTATACATGAATATACACCGCGTTCCAAATTATTATGCAAGTGACACATCAGTAAGATTTCAGTAGAATAAAGATTTTAGTTTTTCTAAGAAAATGTTTGTTTGTTTATTTATCCATGTCTTCTTAGATAACTGGTATCAATCTCAGACAAAATAATTTGCCAGATCTATGGAAACCCTACTTAGAGGTTCTTCCACATTATTAAGCAAGTCACAGTTCTCATGCAATATGGGGAGGAAGAAAGATCTTTCTGAAGATGAAAAGCATGAAATGGTGCAATGTTGTGCAAAAGGCATGAAAACAATATTGTGTGAACTGAATTATCAAATTATCATAAAATTTGTGAGTGATTTAGAGCACAGCAGAACTCTGTCAGATAAAGGCTTATTAATGAAAGTTCCTGTCAAAAAAATTAATTGTATTAAAAGGCATTAAAAGCCAGTGTTGAGCAGCAAACAGGTATTTGAAGCTGCTGGTGTCTCTGGAGTCTCAAGAAGCTCTCCATGCAGGCTGGCAGTTGTGTGTAAAGATGCATTTCAGCCACCATTAACCAAACCTCACAAAGAGAAACATTGACAGTGGGTGTAGAAATACATTTTTGAACAGTTTTATTGCTGTGGTGTTTTTTTGCAGCATGGGATAGTGCATAGTGCATTGTAGGCGCTATCCTCCTTTTTATACCATAGCTGAAAATGGCCAGTTATGAACTCCACATATCTTGCAAAAGTCATTTTAATACCCTCAGAGACCCTAAAGGGACCTTCCATCTCACTTCCCAATATTCCAGCCCAAATCATCACCCGCTAGTTCCTTGCTGACATCGCAGTCTTGTTGGAACGTGGTGGCCATTCACCAACCATCCAGAAATCCATCCATTTAGACCATCCATTGTAGTACGGCATTAGTCAGTGAATAAAACTATTTAAATATGAGTCTTCATGTATTTCTAAACCCACTGTAAATGTTTCTCTTTGTGAGCTTTGGTTTGGAGTGGCTGAAATGCATCTTTACGCACAACTGCCAGCCTGCATGGAGAGCTTCTTGAGACTTTAGAGACACCAGAAGCTTCAAATACCTGTTTGCTGCTCAACACTGGCTTTTTTTTAATAACTGGCCTTTTAATACAATTAATTTTTTTGACAGGAACTTTCATTAATAAGCCTTTATCTGACCGATTTCTGCTGTGTTCTAAATCACTCACAAATCTTATGATAATTCGATAATCTCCATTCAGTTTCACACAATATTTTGCACAACATTGCACCATTTCATGCTTTTCATCCTCAGAAAGATCTTTCTTCCTCCTCATATTGCATGAGAACTGTGACTTGCTTAATAATGTGGAACAACCTCTAAGTAGGGTTTCCATAGACCTGGCAAATTGTTTTGTCTGAGATTGATACCAGTTATCTAAAATGACATGGATAAATAAACAAACAAACATTTTCTTAGAAAAACTAAAATCTGAATGTTTATTCTACTGAAATCTTACTTATATGTCTCTTGCATAATAATTTGGAACGCGGTGTATGGACTTGGATGGGTTTTGTTTACATACTAAATATAACTGCTCTCGTCAGGCAGTAGCAATACACAGTCCTTTTCCACCATCGGGCCGAACGGTTCTCATTTTGTAACCGTTCCATTCTGGGCCGATCTGGTCCAGCTGGTACGATTACGGTTTCATTTTCCACTGTGGGGCTGATAACGGCCGCTCTTTTGAATGTAACACAAAAGCGTCAGTCGTTGCCTTGATAACGCAACGGTTTACTGATGATATGAGATGTAAATAACGGCCGTGTTATGGAGGATGATCAGATATTTCTTTTAATTATATTATTAATTTGTGTTTACGTCGCTCCAAATGGAGTGTTTAGCCAGCTACGGAGAAACTGGTAGCCAGGCAACAGACAAGTGACAATCCTGTGTGCCGACTTCACTTCACGCATTCTACCAGCACGATTCAGCAGAGTTAGAACACCGTGCCGAGAATTCCGGGCCGAGAACTTTTTGTAATCGTGCCGTGCCGTACCAGGCTCAAGTGGAAACACAACTGGAACCGTTCCTTACCATTCTAAGAACCGCTCGGCACAACGGTGGAAAAGCTGCTCTTGATAAGGCCAATAAAGGCTTCTTTTATTGTGTAAAGAAACATTAACAACAACTTAAGTTAAGCACACTTTCACAAAGCCCAATAAAAACATGAGATATTTACTTGGGTTTAGAGGAGGCATTTTTAATTTGCAGGAAGTGTGTGTAATGTGTAATGTGGTTTGGCAAGACACATGATCTGATCTTAAATATGTGAAAAATGTCAATGCATTAATGTTCAAAGCAGAAAGATCCTACAGCTCACCAAGACGCCTAACAATATGAAGCAAAAGCCTTTTTTTTTTATTAGCATGGTTTTTGTTAGGTTTAACCATAAAGTGTAAATTTAATTTAGTATTTTTTTTTATCTTCTTTTTTTTATATAAAATATTGTTCCGCTTGGTCTTCTACTGATCTAGCTGTGCTGAGCAGATATTTTTAAGCTGTGGATGTCAGATGGGGTAATAGTTGAACTGTATAGTAAAGCACACTCTGACTGGTACATGTGCACTTCAGTAAAGTAAGTGTTTTTGTCTGTGGCACATCTAGTGGCTTCAACAACATGCTACGGAGATTTTTTGGGCTAGTTCATGCATGTTCAGTTTGACGCAGCAGATGCAACATAAATCTCATACCTCTCAGCTTGATACTCTATAGTGAATAAACAGTGTAGTATGTCTCCAGAAGTGTGCCCCTGTGCGGTCATGTATCTTGACTTCCTCTTTCTGAAGTTTGTGTTAAACTGTCATTTTAACACAAACACAAAATTCAAACTCTGTGTTATGATGAAATCAATTCTTTAGTGTTGTGTTTTTTAGAGGGAATAAAAAACCCTTTTAGTTTCAAATGCGTCATAGCAGCATTGGCTGTAGTCATTAAGTTATGTAGATGGTAGGTATTCTTTTGACTTCTGGAAAATGACATTTGTGTTCTATAGTGAGTCAAAGTTGCTTTTGTGTGATTTTTGTAATCTCCTCAATGTAGCATATTTGTACTGAAATATTTCATTTAGACTAAATTGACACTTTGTATTTGTGTTGAGCTTTACTTTATGGTACATTTACAATATCAGAAACAATTTAAAAATAATAATAATAATCTACTATTTTTCGGCTAATTCTGGCGTCCTCTGAGAAATCAAATCCTTTTTCCCACCATTTCTCATTTATTTTGACCATTGCTGAATAGTGCTAATTTCTCATTGTGGCTGATGCTCCTTTATGGATTTAGAGCTTTTCTGGGTAAAATATAAAATTTTCTTGCTAACATTTTCTAATACCAATGGTGAACTAGTGAATGGTGAAAATGAATTTTGCCTAAGAGTCTTTCAGTTTGTCAAGGAAATCAAATGACTAGAGTGCTCCATGATGACTGTTTAGCCTGGAGGTTGAGTACTGATGTAGTTTGTTATAAATTTGGGTAAAAATATACATTGTCTTAACAGGACACAGACTCAGAACAAGCTGTCTCTTTTCTGTTCTCTGTCCTCCAGTGTCACTTACATTCTCCAGACATCTCAAATACCTCTGAGCCCATCATTTTCATCCCTCTCTGTGTGCGTGCATTTGTAAGAGATGGGTTGTACAAGATATTTTTCCTCTCTCTGTGTGCCTACATATAAGCTGAATTCCTTTAAGAACCTGGAAGTAAACATTTAGAAAACATCTTATTAACATTGCTGAATAAAAGCATTGCAGAAAGGCTGACGTCAGGGGGGAAATATGAAGATGGCAGGTTTCTTTTTAAGATACCTTCACAGGTGGAAAACCCCTCTTAGTTATAGCCATTAGAGGTGTGTGTCTTCATTCTTTCTCAGTCTTTCAGTAACTATTGTGTGTGTTGTGTGTGTGAGCCGTAATAAGTATTGCTTTAACAACAGGCCACTGTAAACAGGTCTGTTCTTTGGTGTGGTAATTGATGCCATACACACACACAAGCAGTTTGTGCCAGTTTTAGTAGAAACTTTATTTTTTTAATATGCATTGAATCTTGTAGTTCAGTTAAGAAAAATGAGTTGTCAAATAAAAAGTAATTCATCAATGTTTTATAAGTTAAGGCAATAAATTGACAAGTGTTTTTAGGTGGTTTTTCATTTCATCTGACCCACAGTGAGTTTCTGGACTCACATGAACATGTGAAGAACTGTGACAGACGAAACTTATTGTTTCGAGGAAGTAGTCACTGCAGGAAGATGTTTCTGTCTCATCAATGCACGTGCCCATCAGGTGATTACAGGACACACCTCTGTGATTTAAAGTTAAATTAATAGCTCCTCCGAAAAAGACAGTTGTGTCATCATTTACTTAACGCATGTTGTTCCAAACCTGTGACTTTCTTCTGTGTAACACAGAAGATGATGTTTGAAGAACTTCTGAGCTGCTCTGTTCCATACAGTGACAGCATACAGTGTCCATGGGCCGTTATGCTCACAAAGGGGTGAGTAAATTTTGACTGAACTTTCATTTTGAGTTAACTTTCCCTTTTGAAACTGGTTTGCATCACACATTGCAGTGCAGAAGCTTCTTTATTGCTCAGGAATGGGCTGTCAAACTGTCACAGGACTCAGTTACCCACATTCCTCCAGTGACGAACGGTTGGGCGGCTTGTGTCTGCTAGGTAATCTGTAACCATGACAACAGCAATAGTTGCTACTGTAGTGATTATTAGTGATCAGAGATGGAAACGTGGGCAGGAACATGAGCAGAAGAAAAAGGCCTGGACGATGCAGGGGTTAAAAATAATGACAGGACAGAGAGATGAAAGGATAGAATATACGGCTCCTTGCAGCACGCCCAAACAGCAGCTAGACAGCAGCAATTACACCACTGCTACCAGATGTGTGTGTGTGTGTGTGTGTGTGTGTAACATGTTTTTGGTTTGGTACACCCAGTAAGTGAGTCTGTTATTTTACAATCTATTGTGTTCTCTGAATTCCTCTAATTCTTTCATTCATGGCTGTTTATTATGATTTTATTCTACTATGTTTTATCAATCTAATTTGAAATTCTCTGGTATGTATGTATGTGTATATATATATATATATATTAGTTTAAAGAAATATTGTTTGTATTCTGATGCATTAAATTGAACAAAAGTGATAGAAAAGACTTTTATATTGTTATAAAAAAATTAATTACAAATAAATTCCTGAAAAAAAAAAAAACATTAATCACAGTTTCCACAAAAATATCAAGCAGCACAACTTTTTTTTTAAATTGCTAATAATAATAATAATAATAATGATGATTTCTGAAGGATCATGTGACACTGAAGACTGGAGTAATGGCTGCTGGAAATTCAGCTTTGCCATAACAGGAATAATTTACATTTTAGAATATTTTAAAATAGAAAGAAAACAGTTATTCAGTTGTAATAATATTTTTAATGTTACTGTTTTACTGTATTTTTGATCAAATAAATCCATGGTGAGCATAAGAGACTTTTTTCAATAAGAAAAATCTTACTGATCCTACACTTTTAAACAGAAGTAAAAGTTGAACTAGTAGAAATTTGCTTGAAAATTCATCATCTCCATAGACTGCTGGTTTTATACCAATGGATTTCTGTTGACAATCACCTAGGAATGTTTATTTAATTTATTTAATTTCGTTTTATTGTATTATTATTTCTTAGGCTAAATTAAGTATGTTTTAGCCTCAAGCAAGAAAATCAGGTGTAAAAAAACAAACAGAAGTCAGCTATCACAATGCATCACTATGACAGGTTTGGATCACAGGAGAACATTAGTGAACACTCTGAGATGATGTGTAGCTTGGATGTGTAGATACTATGTGAGATGATATTTCAGCATAAAAACATACAGATATTTGAGGTTAAAATGTTTATCTTCAGAACATCAGAGCTAATCCATTCCAGTTGTTGTTTGCACAGTGATTGTGAGATCTCTGATATTGTTTTCTCGGCTGTATTACCCAGAAGAGAAGGGTGTAGAGATGTGCATGTGTGTGTGTTTGCAGATAATTATGTTGTGTACATAGTTTAATACTTCTGTCAGTGTGCTGTCAACATTGCATTAGCCATTGCAGGAAAAACTCCAGACTCACACACATACATCAGCTTTCAGACATACCTGAACTGCTTATAGTAGTGTAGTACAGAACATTTGTGCTAATCTAATATTTGTAGAAAACACATGCTCAAAACATGTCAGTTAACACAAGATTTGGATCACAAGACAGAAGTATCACAAGTGGAGAAACAGCCAGCAACCTAATATAAGGACATTTCCATGTGATTATGAAAGAGGAAGAGTGCAAGAAAAGGATTAGACCAGTTTCTTGTCCAGTATTCACATTCGACACTTTAACTCCCCGTCAGTAGTTTTTTGTTAACTTTTGACTCCATTCTGTCAGCAAGCATGTGGCTGTGCTGTCTCTCTCTCTTGCCCTGTCTCACGCTCTGTTTCTCCTGAACATCACCTCGGGAAAGCAGCCCTGTCACAACACGACCAGCTGCCTACTGTGGAATTTGCATACATGTTATAGATTCACACAAATACATGTAGTAGTATCTCTCAGGTGTCGCCCAGGACAGAAAACGTCCCACACAGAAGCATGTCCAAAAGAGATCATGGAAACTCTTTCTGTGCACATTCCATGTATTTCAGTGTATTTTAGTTTTTGCTTCAGGGAAAAGACAGTTGATATCCAGTCGAAATGCGTATTTGATTACCTCTGGAGGTGGTAAAAAGTGGACAAGCTAAAAATGTTTTAGATCCCATTTACACCTGTATTTAGCCTCTTTCACTTGTGATCCTATTTACCAAAATGCATCTTAATACCAGGTGTAAACAGGGTCAAAGTGAGAAAGCACCCCTAATAAATTACAAATAGAAACTGTTTTGAATCAGTCTGATGAATGAACTGAATGACTCACTAAATCAATCATTGTTCATTTTCACTGATGCCTGTCTTGACACCATACTGACTTATTGTGTGTCTATGTGTGTGTACACACAACACGCATATATGTATATGTACATATTAGGGCTGTCAACGTTAACGTGTTAACGCATGGAATTAATTCAAAATCCTTAACGTGTTAAAATAATTTGACGCATTTAACGCAAAAAAATTACGGAAGCATGTGAAATTTACGTAATTTACGTCACGCAGTTAGAAGATCTTAAAGTCCATGCTGATTATATCAGAGATGGCATAGATAATTATTCATTCCAGTGTCTGTTTTGCTTTAAAACACGAACTCTGTCATATTCTGTCATTGTATCCTGTCTGAACGGAACATCGAAATATCCCACTGCTGTAGATGATATGAAAACTATGTTTCTTGGCTGGATAAAGCAAACCAGCTTCTTGCTATGAAAGTTTTGATGGATGAGGATTGCAATCAAAGTAAAGACGATTGCGGTGACGTACAGAGGCACGCGTGAGTCTTTTTATATTGATGCGCAAACAAATCATGTATGAGCGCTCTAGATGCACTTGATCGCACATTGTATTTATGCACAGACACATTTCAGTACATTTACGTTGTTTTCACACACATTCAAGATAATGTTTGGATTTGTCCTTTGTATGTTGCTGTGTACTTTAGTATATATGCAGGTCAAGGTGGTTGGTTTAGGTTTTTTTGTCATCTCCATGTGGTCCTGTTCAGTATCGCAACTTGACTTGTCTAAAATGTAAACAAGCTCTTTGCTGTTGCACATACTATACACTGAATTCTGAAAGTTAAAAAAAAAATGTATGCGTTCTTTGTTGTAGCCTACATAAATATATGAATTATATTAAATCATATCATTTGGTTATTTGGTGTCCTTTTTTGGAAAGACATCTAAATTTACCTTAAAAAAAGCTGAAAAATACAGTTTTGTGAAAATCACACTTCAATCTGATGGTTTATTTTGCTGGATATAGGCAATGATGGACGTGTTGGATGTGTTAAACAAGATAAATGATAAACAACACAGTTAATCCGTGATCCGTACGGATAAGGTCCAACGGTTCGGCACACATGTGATTTGCGGATTAACTGCTAAATTTAACCATGATAGAGTGAAAGTTTATCATTTGGACGTGTTTTGTCTTGCCAATTAACACATTCAAACGATTTTAAAAGCGGAAGAAGCGAAAATCGGGACTCGCGAGCTGTTATCTCTGCGCACAGCCTCACACCCCCGAAACGCGCATGCAGAGAGAGAGAGAGAGAGAGAGAGAGAGAGAGACATTCAGACAGCGCTCGAACACCGAATTAATTCCTCTTTCATGTTTACTTGCGCTTGAATAGACACATACACACAAAATTATGTCAAAATACCTGTCTTGGCAAGTATTCTCTCGGTTATGTCATAAGTGAACAGTTGAGAAAGAAACCGGATGTGTGTCAGTTATTCGGTCCGTGCTTTCCTTCTTAAAGTGACAGCAGCCTAATATTCTTGCTGTTGTCTGTGTCATTAATGTTAGTAAAAAAAAAAATCATTATCATAATCTACCATGTTCGAGAGAAAAGAAGATAGTGAGGAGAGCAGTCAGGAGGAAAGTGATGAGGACAGCTTTTAGGATAAGAGTGTCGCGTAAAGTGTGAGTACCAAGAAACATCTCCAGGTCCTCCCTTGAGAACCAGACCAAAAAAGTTATGTGCACCCCTGCATATGTGTATATATATATATATATATATATATGTATGTGTATATATATATAATATAT
>RJVU01053127.1:3265191-3297206 GCA_003731715.1 Anabarilius grahami
TTATTTTAAATTGTAATAATATTTCACAATATTACTGTTTTTTACTGTATTTTTAATTAAATAAATGTAGCCTTGGTGAGCAGACGAAACTTCTTTTAAAAACATTAAAAATCTTAGTGGTTCCAAACTTTTGGACTGTACTGTGTATATATATATATATATATATATATATATGTGTGTATATGTATATGTCAGGGTTCAAAAATAAGGACTGCCCGATGGCCCGGGACCGGCATGAACGACTTAAAACAACTGAAAAACATGAAAAGCACCATTTCATTTGTATGTTTGTTCTATTGTATTTGTTTGTGCTATTGCTCATAATCTAATCATAATTATAATTTATTTTGTTTAATTACTTTTTCGTGTGCATGTGGCCAGTGAAAATTTTGCAGGACAAGTAAAAATTTGAACCCCTAGTCCAACTGGGCCAGTAGAAAAAAAAACCTTAATGTTAAGCCCTGTATGTGCATATGTTTGTTTCTATGAATATAGACTTCGTTACCAGGAAGTTCGGTTTGATTTTCACATCCTCCAAAAATTTTGTGTGTATGCATGCAGACTTGAGAAATTTATTTTGTCCTTTCATCACTTCACTGTGTTCCATGATTCACTTAACGTTTTCTCATAATTTTGCCAATGCTATTCAAATGTTTCTTCAATGTTTGCGGCAATGTCTCAATATTGAGATGATGTATTAACATTCTCTCTTGTGCACTTTCTCTCTCTCAATCACTCCTTCTCATGTACATAATTGATAACTAGCTAGACATTAACCTTCAAAGGACACTGTTAATGTCCACAGACTTTTGTTTTTTATATTGAAGTGACCTTTATGTTTCTATGGTAACTCTTTCCCTATACTGGGAATAATGCCATGCAAGTTAATGAATATGAGCTCTTTGTGTTTGTTAGTGATGAAATCTAAGATTCATGTGACGTTCTTCTGTTAGAAAGGTTTTTCTGAGATTGACATCAGCACCAGTGACATCAATGCAATAATGAGAACTGAGCTGTGTTGTCTGTACACAAGTGATGTTGTGAGTGTGTGTTCTGTTATCTGGTTAAAAGCTGTTTACTGTGGTTCAGAGCAGAAAGGGACACCTCAATATATGCTACGTGTCGAGATGTAGTGGTAATGATCACGTGTAAACTCACACAGATATCATTCACATTCACACACATGCTTATACATCTCTCTTACAACAAAGTTATTTTTGGCTCTCATTAGATCTCTTTGTGGGTGTTTTAAACGCCCTTTTCTTGACTGAGTGTGTGTGTCTCTTCTAAAGGCTTGATAGATATATGCAAAGCTTGTGTGGAGTGACTCTATTGGTCAATGGGTTCCCTGTCTGCCAATCAGCTCATTTGTGCCTTTTTTTTTTTTTTTCTCCATTTGTTCACTGGAAGCTCATGAAGATGCAGCTTTAGAGATCCTCGTCCTGTGTGTGTGTGTGTTTTCAGGTTAATCTGTAATTGATGGATTAGTCAGCAGTGAAGATCAGCTGTTGACATTTACAAGAAACATTCACACTGAAAACACCTTAAAAACAAAATTTCCCTGTTTTAAACAAATGTAATATGAAAAAAATCTTTACCTAGAATCTCAATAGTCAATAACCCTTTTAACTTGAAGTGCCACTTCTTTATATTTCATTGTAACATCAGCTGTCCCTTAAAGTCTGAAAAAGATTAAAAGGTCTCAATCTTATTTAAGGAAACATGAAATGCTTTATGATCATCAATGACTGAGCTGCTCCAGATGATGCTCACAGATCATCAGTCACGCATGACCCTGAACTCTGAGACAGTCCTGAAGGCCTCTTCAAAACCTTGTGGACAGAGAAACTTCTAAGAAAAGTAGTAGTGAAAACAGTTCATCCCAGAAGGTTGCAATGTATTGAGAATAGCCATGCGCTGTCAGATCACATCTCATTACCTCTTCCTTGTTCATTGTGTAATTTAGGTCATATGTGTATGCTGTAACTATGAGAACTATCAGTGTGGAAGGGGGCAGCAGACAGATGGGTGTGTGTAAATCGTTTTGAATAGCAGGCAGGTATGTGCTGATTATCTCTTCATATTGACCGTTCATCTTAATGGTCAAATGACTGCTGTACCCTCTCATTCCTATTTGCATTGTAAAGCAGGTCAGAGTCCTCGGACTCCCTTCTGCTTTGTGTGTCTGTGTCTGTGTCTGTGTGTGTGCTCTCCTCCTCCTCCTCAGTGTGGAATGCTCAAGGTCTCCTCATTTCTAAACAGATCAAGGCTGAAGAACCAGAACTCCACAACTCTGATAACACACACACACACACTGACCCCTCACTGCAATTTTGGGCCTGTTTGGTCAACACACAAATTCCTTTTATTTGGTAAAAGCTAAATATTTATCCTCTCAAAGCACAATGCCCTTGAACACCTCATTTAGTGTGTGGGTGTGTGAGTTACTACTGGCAGTTATATCCCGAAATTCCATTCAAATATTTGATTGCACAAATTTTTCACATTTGAATACATTTTCATATATGTAAATAAAACATCATTATTAAATACTGCACACTATATCCAGGTGTATAATGTGTTTTTCATTCACTTATGAGAGGCCAGCGATTCCTAACAAGGAAAACTCCAAATATGCTGCAATATGAGCTTAATGTTTTTTCATAGTAATAGAAGACATTGCAACAAACTGGCCAGAGGGTAAAGGCGTATAATCAAAGTCAGGCTAGTTCAGGTCTCTGCACCTAAACTAGTAAAGTGTAGCGTTTTCTGTCATTATGTGCATATGAGCGTATTTGTGTGCTTGAAAGCATCGTCCCTCCTCTCATTGCTTGTGACCAGCAGAACAGGTTTCCTCAGCTGGTGTGTGGAGTTTTTAGGCAAGAGTTTGATCGTATCAGTGGAAGCAAAAGGACCAAGCCCTGTTCTCTATTCTAAATACTTTGGAAATCATCTGTCTGACTGTGGCTTTATATATATATATATATATCTATCTGCTGGTAATTAAATGTAATAAATCATGTAAACATTATTTTATTGTAAAATTAAACATTTTATCAAACTTAATTGCCTTAATGTTTTAAACAACTGAGAAGATAGAGATGTGATCAAACTACATTTTATAAAAATCATCTGTCAAGTTTATAATATACATTTCATCAGCATATGAGAGTCAATTTGGACGACTACAGGGACTCATCTCAAGATTACTAATTTAACAGTTCATCTATTGCCTAAATTATAAAAAAAAAAAAAAAAAAAAAAAAAAAAANTCAGCCAAAAATAGAAAGTTATTGAAAATATTCAAATCAGGAATGTCAGAATCAGAATGTGTAATTCATGCATAAAAAATATCTGTCAAAACCAACACATTTTGTGAACTTTGTTTGATTTTTGGGTAATTATAAAACATGCTGGATACTTTCGAAATGCTTTTTGTGTAGTTCATTATTTTATGGAATGAAGTTCATTTCATGGCTTAAATAAATTACATGTTACTCAGAGACCAACAAGTCTCTGTCAAGTTCATTTTTTACCAGGAAAGGAGTGGTTTTGATGCACAAAGTTGTTTTTATTGCCTCTTACGACAAAATCTTTTATTTAAACCCATGAAAATACAGATCCTGTTGGTTTTGCTTCAGGACTGTGGACATCAAGGAGCAACCCAAATCCGTAGCAAATGTAACCTTTATGTAATAGTCTGGGTTGTGTTTTGTTCATGGTTGTGGTTGAGGATGAGGGTATGTCACACATCATGTCCATGTTGGCATCTGTCTATTTGCCTGTCTGTGACCAACAGATCTATCAAAAAATACCACAGAGTTTAATTCAATGCATAGCCTTTGATTTTAACAACAAAATTTATCCTGTATTTTTAAAAGTCTGTTTATTTTGAACTTACTTTATCTGTTCAAAATTATATGGCTTCATAGTCATAGCTTGTCCCCCCTCCATCCCACCAGTTCATAACCTCTGGGCCAGATTATAGCTAGATTACACTCTCGGCTTCCTCTCAACTAATGTGTCAATCCATCTGGGCATGAACAGTCTTAAAGGTGTTCCCATGCGTTCTGGACACATTTTGGCTGCTTTTTCTTCACTAATCTGGCCCAGCGTATCTATCTCAAAGTATAATGTTATTTATTGTATAATATTATTAAAAATATATATTCAAATTCTAGATTTGTAAAGAAATCCATATGTGGATTTAATTAATGTTTAGGGAATTAGTTTTGTAAACATTAATTAAATCCACATATGGATTTCTTTCAGAAACTATAGAAAAGAGAGTTTCATTGATGAAATTTTGAGAGAGAAAGAGAGAGTAAAGCTAAAAAGACAGATGAGAATTAAATCAGGGATGAGAGACAGCCTTTAAGGTTTTACCATCTATGAAGTTTTTTGTTCTGTAATGGGTTTCTAACCATAATCAGGCCTCTACAGACACCCACACTGGCTTCTCAGATCTTATGTCCTTTACTATTCAACTACCTTTTTTAGCAGCACAGAAGTCAATCACTGTGGTTTTCAGTTGTACATGTACAGGTGTTTCTGAGTGTTACCGTATTATCCAATTCCCTGTGAAATAACAAGCTCAGCCCTAATGGAAGACCGTATGTGTGTTTCTGTGTGTGTGTGTGTGTGTGTGTGTGTGTGTGTGTGAGAGAAGATCTGTGACCAGATGGCTCTGAGGCTGACCTTGTGTTGCCTCTCGCTGCTATTGTGCTCTTGCATTATTTTGTGTGCTTGTTTTCAGTGTTTACGGGGGAGCGTGTTTGTTTAATGACTGAGGCGTTTTGTGCTCATGACATTTTTCTTATCAGCAATTAAATTACCATGCTTCATTTAAACTTGTTAAGGGAATTATCTTGTCGTATTAGCGCATATGACACAACATGCAGCTCTTGCTCGGTCTTTCTGAATATAGGTGGTAGTGAGGGGGAGCATGTAGTTGTAGTAGTGTTTGTGATTAAACAGCTTGTTGTTCCTCTGTAAAGGTCATTCAGCTGACAGCAGTGGGTTGAGCCTCTTACTGACCAGCCCCATATGCTTTCACACAAGTTCCTGTGACGCTAATACTGCACTCTTAGTAGACACTTATCAGTCTGTAGTCATATCAAGCATTCCTGCTTCTGGTCTCTTTCCATCTGTCTTTCGGTGTCATTTTTTTGATTCAAATTATTATAGGCAGACAAACAAAAAAAATAGGATGCTTTATCTTGTAACAGTGCTCTGTGCTATTGAGTCCTGCCCCTTCCGTCACGTAATTGTCTGGCTGTGAGTGAGGTCTGCTCTGATTAATGTGGGCAGCCATCAGTCAAGCTGTCAGTGTGCTGCAGTAATTGAGTTGCTTTAATAGAGTTTAGAGTTACAGTCAGTCCTCGGTCACTGCACGTCTTTCTTGAATGTTCATTTTATGCACAGTTGTAAAATACAGGTCCTGACATGGCCTGTTGCAGTAAAATTTATGGAGTCTTGTTTTTCTGCCTTTAAATTAGGGACCTAATGTTTTTTTTAGCATTATGTGTATTTTGGGGATAATTTTGAGATGCATTTGCAATCTTTGTGGTTTATGAACGTTCATCTGTGTCCAAATTGTTGTTGTGTGTGTGCAGGGGCTTTAGTGTACCTGAGTGAATGTTACAGGTTTGTGTTGTTTGACCTCCAAACCTCTTTTTTTCTCTCTTCCAGATGAAAGGGAGGCAGTACAGAAGAAGACGTTCACTAAATGGGTGAACTCTCACCTGGGCCGTGTGACCTGCAGAATCGGTGACCTCTACACTGACCTCCGCGATGGACGCATGCTCATACGACTGCTGGAGGTTCTCTCCAGTGAACAACTGGTCAGCATCCATCCATCCATCCATCCATCCATCCATCCAACCAACCAACATTTGAAAGCAGCAGTCTATCAGTGGACCGATCTGCTGATAGATGCCTGCTTTCAAATGCTTCTGCTTTTGAAAAAACTTTCAAATTCAAACACTTCCGTGTGCTTTCAAACGCTCCCGTGCATTGGTCATTGTAGCCAATCACAGACATACTGTATTTGTTGAACGCGTCAACACAATGGCCAATCAGGTGTTTACGAATCCGCTCAACTGCGCTCAAAGCATCACATTTTTTAAATTTCAGTACCGACTTCGTATCAAAGTCAGTAGTTTTGACAACACCAATCCATCCATCCATCATCCATCCATCGAACCAATTTCTTATATTCATCCTATCGTCGGTTTCGAAAACTGCATTGCTGTCATTATCCATACACTTTCATTTTAGTCATTTAATTTTTGGTTCTCTCTCTCAGCCAAAGCCCACCAAGGGCCGTATGCGCATCCACTGTCTGGAGAACGTTGACAAGGCTCTGCAGTTCCTAAAGGAACAAAAGGTTCATCTGGAGAATATGGGTTCTCACGACATAGTCGATGGAAACCACCGCCTCACACTTGGACTCATCTGGACTATAATCCTTCGCTTCCAGGTAGAATGGTGTGGCTTTGACTAGACTTAGGTGTGCATCTTTCACCTGTCACTGATAATTTGACTCATAGACATGTTGAGTCAAAAAAAAAATAATGTTTTGGGCAGTGTGTGTGATTATCTCTCATTTATTGTGATCTTTTGTCTTCTTTTAACCCAGGTCTGTTCTTTTTGTTTGTCTTTCAAATGGCTTTATCAGTCTGTCATCTAGTCATAATGAAGTATAATTAGCATATTTTTGTCTGCCACTTCATTGTCCTGTTTTGATTAGCCTGTCCTTTTTTTTAATCAGCTCAAAAGATTTTATTTTATTTTTGTAATATTATTTTTGCTGAATGAATTGAAGCAGATTATAAATTATTGCATAGATATAGTCTGGAATGGATCAAGATGACTTTTTAAACTTTTATTGAGCAAAGATGCATTACTGTCACTTTTGATCAATTCAAAGGCTTGGATATTGTTACAAAAATATTTAAAAATTAATGTTCTTCTTTTGAACTTTATATTAATGCTGAAAAAAGTTAAACGTTTTCCACAAAAATATTAAACAGCACAGCTGTTTAATAACATTGACATTAATAAGAAATGTTTCTTGAGCACCAAATCAGCATATTAGAATTATTTATCAATAATCATGTGACAATGAAGACCGAAGGAATGATGCTGAAAAGTCAGCTTTATCATCACAGAAATAATTTTAAAATTTTATTTCTCAATATTACTGTTTTTACTGTGTTTTTGATCAATAACTGACTGCAAACTTTTCAAAGGTAGTGTATGAATAAGACCAGTAAAGGAATTGATTGGCAGCAAAAATGTAATTGGTTTATATAGTTTGTTGGTGATAAATGACTTGTAGGCCATGAACACACAGCAGCTAAATACAACTGTCACTGCACTTCTGAGTGCTGAATCATGTTTAGTACACACAGTGTTTGGTTATTTACATGCGTTCTACAACTGAATTTACTCCCAAAAATTCTGGTAGTGAATACATTATTTATGTTAACTTCTCAGTAGAGTATACAAAACTGAACTAAACAATAACTTATAGAACATAAACAAAAAAAGACACCTATGTTGACAAGTGTCTACTAAAAAATAGTTAACTTAAAATCTAAACTAAGAGGTAATGATAAGCAGTTTACACAGTAAAATGTTTTACGTCTTACTTGTTTGAACAGATCCAAGACATTAGCGTTGAGACGGAGGACAACAAGGAGAAGAAATCTGCCAAAGACGCTCTGCTGCTATGGTGTCAGATGAAGACTGCAGGGTAAGAGAAGAAGAGAAAGAAATGAAGTGAATCTGTGTCTGTATGATGCTTCTGTTCTCTTGATGCTCTATTGAACAAACACTAGTTGATGTTCTGTACTAATAAATGCTACTCTCCTTTCAGGTACCCGAATGTCAATGTCCACAACTTCACCACCAGCTGGAGAGATGGTCTAGCGTTCAATGCCATAGTGCACAAACACAGGTATCGATCTGAGCTCACAAATTGACATATAATTACACTGGTACACGGCCTTTGTTCTCAAACACATTACAAGCTTTAGTATGACTGCAATTTCCACATAGTAGCATGTGCTCGTGCACCTCACAGCCCTTCATTCTTCAGCATGTTCCCACACATACAGAGAGGCCTGCAGGGGCTTCAACTACCATTCTGGCACTTTAACTTTGTTCTGTAAAAGCGTGTATAATAAATACTTTGGTAAATTGAAGGAATCATTTTACTCTAAGTTTGCAAGTTTTGAGATGTGTAAATTGTGTAAAAGCCTGTTCTCTCCCTTGTCATTACAGCAAATTAAGACATTAATTTCATACTAAGACATGAAATAATGTTAATTTTAGTTCAGCTTTTCACTTTTATGTTATGCTCATAGAATTATATTCAAAATTTATTTATTATTAAGTAAAAAAACATGGAAAATGGAAGCATGTGCTTTCAGATTTTTGGTCCCAGCTGTATTTACTTTATATTGTATTGCATTGTATGATTTGTATATTTGAGGTGAGATTCCTCTTTCGTCTTCCTGTGAAATAATTTCATTATAAACTAATTTGGCCATGTAAAATCTTTTGCTGTTCACATCCTCATCAGTCCCACCAGCCCCTCATTTTTGCTCTCCTCCTCTCAACTGTCGCCCAGCAGATTTGTTCTTTCTGCTTTTTTTTTTTTTTTTTTCAGCATAACAGAAAAAAGAAAAGTTGAATTAAGTTGACCTAAATAAGGAGAGAAAAATCCCTCACTCCCTCTTTGCAATGTTGAAGTGCTTCCCTCTTTTGTTGGAGAAGTGTACTGCAGTGTTCTTACAGTGTCAAACTGAAATGTCCTCTTGGCAAAGACTTTTACAACCACAAAAAACATTCATGCTAATTTTCTTCTTTCTTTCTCATTCTTAGGTCAGACTTGATTGACTTTGATAATCTTAAGCGCTCTAATGCCCACTATAACCTGCAGAATGCCTTTAATGTGGCTGAGAAGGAGCTGGGTCTTACCAAGCTACTGGATCCTGAGGGTGAGATTCAGATATGTTTATAAAAAGCAAATACAGTAAACATTTTTAATCAGATAATAAAGACACATCTACCCTCAGACACTCAACCAAAACAAGACACTCTGAGATACACACACAACCTTTGGGTGGAAGGAGTCCAGACCAAATCAAGAGACAATCTGCCGAATAAAATGAATGAGCAAAAGTGTGTATTATTTATTATTAACTAGCTAATGTATTTCTGTCATATCTCTTGCTCTCTAGATGTGAATGTTGATCAGCCTGATGAGAAGTCCATCATCACATATGTGGCCACATACTACCACTACTTCAGCAAGATGAAGGCACTCGCTGTAGAGGGCAAGAGGATCGGCAAGGTACATGGAGAGCGAGAGAGAATTACAGTCTACCCTTATGTTTACATAGCCATTTCCTGAAGTGTTTGTAAAGTGAATAAGGGTTTATTCAACTGTTTCTGTAGGTGCTGGACTATGCTATCGAGGCGGATCAGCTGATAGACAAATATGAGTCTCTGGCCTCAGAGCTGCTGCAGTGGATTGAACAAACCATTGTTACCCTTAATGACCGTCAACTCGCTAACTCACTCAGTGCGGTTCAGAACCAGCTACAGGCCTTCAATACCTATCGCACTGTGGAGAAACCACCCAAGTGAGTGATCAAGTAAAAACATGAAGTCATGTTTGACCCTGTTTACTTTTTTAATGCACGTTCCTGGTCTTACTGATCAGTTGGCGCATATTATTTCATAACAGAAAATTCTTTGTAATCTTTCGTTAACTGATTAACTTGCTCTTACTTTGAAACGTCTAGACTTTTCCACTGACATCAGCTTGGCTGTGCAGGCTATTCATGCAGATAGGTATATTTGACTTGTTATCCACTTTAAATATCTAAACATTCTTAAATCAAGAAGCAAATTGATTTAAGATATTATGGCCTGGTTTCACTGACAGGACTTAGATTAAGCCAGGATTAGGCCTTACTTCAATTAGCACATTTAAGTAACTTTTATAAACAAATTTTCCAGGGCCATGGTAAATTTTCATTTTTTGGTGATCTATCCCTTTAAATCAGGAAGCATTTGCTTGAGAAGCAAACAGATTGATATGATTCATTCTTGTTATTTGAAGAAATATAAATTGAGATTGTTGATCAAAATTAAGTGAGATCTCTGCCAGTGGAGTAAGAATTTTTGTTCCCCTGTTGAATTAAATTTATTTTCCTTACCCCATTGGCAGATATTCTTTCTTGTTTTGAGCATACATTTTATTTTAATAGATTAAAAAATATATATATATTTTAAGTATTTTAAAACTTCTCAATAAATATATCTTGATTTAAGAATGTTTATATATTTGTACTGGAAAACAATAAAAAATATAGTAAGTAAATAATTGTTTGCACTGTTGGATAATGTTTACCAATAGCTAAATAGGTGTGTAGGCATTGTTTTAGCAAACTCAGATTTTAATCTTGCTGTATTCTGGTATGTAACACCCACTTTTCACCAACCAATCAATTCCCAATAGATAAAATCAAGTTCTATTCAACAGTTTTTCTCACTGAATATCCTGTTTAACTTGTGTATATACACAACAATCACATTACAAAAGTAAAATGGGCTGTAAACTGGATTTTTATGTTGACTTTAAACGTTTGATACCTAGAATACATTCTTGACGCATCCCTTTATTCTTGTATGTGTTTTGACAGGTTCACTGAAAAGGGAAATTTAGAAGTTTTGCTCTTCACCATTCAGAGTAAAATGAGAGCAAACAATCAGAAAGTCTACATGCCAAGAGAGGGAAAACTCATCTCTGACATCAACAAGGTAAATACACATCAAATGCTGTTGTATATGTGAATCTACACAACTCTAGCTTAAGTTTTGAGTGATGCTCATGGCCGGATGTGTTTGCTGTTTGTCTGAGAAGGCGTGGGAGAGGCTAGAGAAAGCAGAACACGAGAGAGAGTTGGCACTGAGAAACGAGCTGATTCGTCAGGAGAAGCTGGAGATGTTGGCTGCACGCTTTGACCGCAAAGCAGCCATGAGAGAGACCTGGCTCAGCGAAAACCAGCGGCTAGTGTCACAGGTGAAGTAGACACTTAGAAGATAATATTTATGGTTTAATGCGAGACGATGACTAATATAAAACATTGTCTCCAACTTCAGGACAATTTTGGTGTTGACCTGGGCGCTGTGGAGGCAGCCACTCGCAAACATGAGGCCATCGAGACTGACATCCAGGCATACGGTGAGCGCGTAGCAGCTGTAGAAGCTGTTGCTCGAGAACTGGAAGCAGAGAGATATCATGAAGTGCGGCGCATACTGGCACGGAGGGATAATGTGCTCAGACTGTGGGAGTATCTGAAGGAACTACTTGCGGCACGGCGAGAGAGACTGATGGCACACAGAGACCTGCAGCGCCTCCTACAGGAGATGAGCTACATCATGGACTGGATGGAAGAGATGAAGGTATGGACTCATTCAGACCAACAGTTGTGGTCAGAATTATTGGCACCCTTGCTAAATATGAACAAAGATGACTGTAAAAATAAATCTATATTGTTTATTCTTTTGATGTTTAATTCATAAAATTAGTAAAAATCTAACCTTTCATGGAAGGAAATGAATTGGAAGTGGGGGGAAAATCACATTATGAAATAAATGTTTTTCTCCAAAACACGTTGGCCACTGTTATTGGCACCCTTTTATTCAATACTTTTTGCAACCTTCTTTTGCCAAGATAACAGCTTCTCCTATAATGCCTGAAGAGTTTGGAGAACACCTGACAAGAGATCAGAGACCATTCCTTCTTGCAGAATCTCTACAGATCCTTCAGATTCCCAGCTCCATGTTGGTGCTTCTTCTCTTGAGTTCACTCCACTCATTTTCTATAGGGTTCAGGTCAGGGGACTGGGATGGCCATGGCAGAAGCTTCATTTTGTGCTCAGTGACACATTTTTGTGTTGGTTTTGATGTTTGTTTTGGATCATTGTCCTAGGGTGCTTTTTATCCATTTGTGCACCAAACCCATCTGGTGGGTTTGCTGCCAAAAAGCTCTTTTTTTAGTTTCATCTGACCATAGAAGCCAGTCCAGTTTGAAGTTCCAGTCGTCTCTGAATGTGCTGGAGATTGTTTCTGGATGAAAGCAGAGGATTTTTCTTTAAACCCTCCCGAACAACTTGTGGGGATGTAGGTGCTGTTTGATCATTTTTTTTAGGCTTTCTGAGACTCAAGACTCAACTAATCTCTGCAGTTCTCCAGCTGTGATCTTTGGAGAGTCTTTGTCCACTCAAACTTTCCTCCTCACTGCGCATTAGGATGATTTAGACACATGTCCTCTTCCAGGCAGATTTGTAACATCTTTAGTTGATTGGAACATCTTAATTATTGTCCTGATAGTGGAAATGGGGATTTTCAATGCTTTAGCTATTTTCTTACAGCCACTTTCTATTTTGTGAAGCTCAATAATCTTTTGCTGCACATCAGAAATATATTCTTTGGTTTTACTCATTGTGATGAATGATTAAGGGAATTTGGTCTTTGTTTCCTCATGTTTATACTCCTGTGGAACAGGAAGTCATGGCTGGACAATTTCATGTTCATGATCACCCTGGTGTGCTAAAAAAATGTAAATATGAATGGGAATATACTTCAGAGATATTTTACTCTAAAAACTTCTAGGGGGGCCAATAATTGTGGCCAACGTGTTTTGGAGAAAA
Organism: Anabarilius grahami; assembly: GCA_003731715.1. NCBI lineage: Eukaryota > Metazoa > Chordata > Actinopteri > Cypriniformes > Xenocyprididae > Anabarilius > Anabarilius grahami. Next base: position 3,277,926 of record RJVU01053127.1, read on the forward strand.
ACATTTATTTCATAATGTTTTTTTTTTTTTTTTTTCTCCACTTTCAATTCTTTTTCTTCAATGAAAGGTTAGTTTTTTGCTAATTTTATGAATGAAAGATCAAAAGGATAAACAATGCAGATTTATTTTTACAGTCATCTTTGATCATATTTACCAAGGGTGCCAATAATTCTGACCACAACTGTATGATGATTCTCTTGTGAGAGACCTCCTCCTTAAAATATAAAGATATCTAATTTTATGTATGAAGACAGATTTATACTGTGAAAAATAATTTTTTATAAATATTTACAAAATATATATACATCCTATTGAGTTGAGGAGTTATTGTAAAATTATTTGGGATTAACCTCATGATATCCTACCATTGTTTAGAAAACAGAATGCAACTGTAAAAATGCAACTGTTACATTTGATCATTCTTTATTATTAATATTGTTATTATTTTTTTATTATTTGACCAATTTGTAATGTGAAAAAAATTATAGAAAAAAAATTATTATTATTATTATTATTGATGATGATAATAATAATAATAATAATTGTATTTCTTTAATAATACTATAATTTTTTTTCCACCTAAACTTTTTCCACTTTCTAGCACTCCCTTGCAGCCCCCCCGTATGTTGTAATGTCTTTTAGATCAGTCCTTTTTGTGTTTTTCTTTATGTGTGTTTAGAGTCGCCTGCAATCCCAGGACAGTGGAAAACACCTTCATGATGTGGAGGACTTGCTGCAGAAACACACACTAGTGGAAGCTGATATATCCGCACAGGCTGAGAGAGTCAGAGCTGTCCAGGCTGCTGCAAAGAGATTTACTTCAAATGAACAGAGTGAGGATACACCCCACACATAAACAAACATGTGGTGGTCTTGAGCTCAAAATTAAAACACAGTTGGTTCTCCTCTCTCTTTAGATTATAAGCCGTGTGACCCTGCGCTTGTTGAAGAGAAGGTGGACCTGCTGGGCCGAGCATATGGAGAATTGGGCCAGTTGGCAGCAGATCGACGAGCTCGACTGGATGACTCGCGCAGGCTGTGGCAGTTCCTGTGGGAGCTGGGAGAGGAGGCTGCCTGGATTCGAGAGCAGGAGCAGATCCTGTCCGGAGGAGATAATGGAAAGGACCTGAGCTCCGCCCTTCACTTCCTGTCTAAACATGAGGCCTTCAGGGATGAGATGGCAGCCCGATACGGCCCTCTGGGGAATAGCATTGCTGGTGGAGAAGCCCTGGTGAGGGAAGGCCACATTGGAGCACCTGAGGTGACAGAGCGGATCAAGGATGTGAAAGCACAGTGGTCACACCTGGAGGAGGTACAGAACCAGAGAATAGCTCAAACTTTAAAGTGGAATGTCTGTCTTTACACGACATCACAGTCTTATTCCACATTTCACACACTCTCTTTACACAGGCTTCACAGTTGCGTGAGCAGAGGCTGAAAGAGTCTGTAGCTTTCCATCAGTTCCAGACAGACGCCAACGACATGGAAGCTTGGATAATGGAGACACTAAGACAGGTAAAACAAACACAAATATGTTTAACTGACTGTTTGCTGTGACTGAATTACGAAAGTCTATTTTGTCCAGTTCAATTTCAAAGAAATTCATCATGGTGTAGCTTTGCTGCTGAGTTTAGTCGTCAGACTAAATCTTTTGTTATTCTGTTTGTAGGTGTCTAGTCAAGAACTGGGCCATGATGAGTTTTCTACACAGACTCTGGCCAGAAAGCAGAGAGAGGTGGAAGAGGAGATTCAGAGTCACCGATCACTCATCGATTCACTACATGAACAGGCCTCAACCCTGCCTGCAGCATCCGCACAGTCGCCACAGGTACACACAACACATACACATTAGAAAGAAATGATGCATTAACTACAGATTGATAACCAATATTCACCATGATTTATATATTTTAATCGATTGACACTCCAATTAATACATTCAAAAGTTTGTGGTCATTAAAAGTTTTGGTAACACTTTAGTTTAGGGTCCAATTCTCACTAGTAACTAGTTGCTTATTAGCATGTATATTACATAAATATTGGCTGTTTATGAGTACTTATAAAGCACATATTAATGCCTTATTCTGCATGACCATATTCTACATCCCTTAATCCTACCCAATACCTAAAATTAACAACTACCTTACTAAATATTAATAAGCAGTAATTAGGAGTTCGAGGCAAAAGTCGTAGTTAATAGTGAGAATTGGACCCTAAACTAAAGTGTGACCAAAGTTTTTCCTAAGAAATTATTACTTTTATTCAGCACAAATGCATTTAGTTGATCAAATTACATTAAATACATTTATAATGTTACAAAAGATTTGTATTTCAAATAAATTCTGTTCTTTTGAACTTTCTATATATCAAAGAAATGGTTTCCACAAAATATTAAGCAGCACAACTTTTTTCAACATCGATATTAATATAAATGTTTCTTGAGCACCAAATCAACATATTAGAATGATTGCTGAAGCATCATGTGAAACTGGAGTAATGATGCTGAAAATTCAGCTTTGCCATCACAGGAATAAATTACAAATTAAAAAATATATTAAAATACAATTTTTTTTTTTTTTTTTAACTGTAATCCTATTTTTTTATCAAATAAATGCAGCCTTGGTGAGTATAAGAGACTTATTTTAAGAAACTTTAAAACAAATGGTCAAACCCAAACTTTTGAACAGTAGTGTATGTTACCCATATTATTTATTTAAAAGATTCTCTTGTTCTTGAGCAGGTGGAGGGGCGTCTCCCAGCGATAGAGCAGCGGTATGAAGAGTTAGAGGGTTTGTCGTCGTCATGGCGACAGGCTTTAGATGGAGCACTTGCGTTGTATCGCATGTTTAGTGAAGCTAATGCATGCCAGCTGTGGGTTGGAGAAAAAGAACAGTGGCTGCACAACATGGAGATTCCCACCAAACTAGAGGACCTGGAGGTGGTCCAGCAGAGGTAAGAACAGATACAATAATGCTTGTGTAAGTTTTCATTATTAAACTTATTGATGTGTTGGTGTTATATGGCTTGTTTTGTTTTGACTAAAGGTTTGAAACTCTGGAGCCAGAGATGAACACACTGGGCGCTCGTATTTCCGATGTCAATCAAGTGGCCCAACAGCTGCTTGGATCAGACAACCGCAACAAAGAGCAGATTGACCAGACACAAAACCAACTCAATAACAGGTACAGTCACCAACACAAAGAGCAGACTGACCACACCCAGAGTTATCACGCATGGTCTTACACAGACAAAACTATAACAAAGGAGAGATTAACAGCACACAGAACCAACTTAACACAGACATACACACAGAAAAAGTTCATAAAGTTAGATAATCCGAAATGGCCTCACGCTTCTCATTCCTCATTCTTGTCTGAAGGTGGTCTGATTTCCAAAGTCTGGCCAACCAGCGTAAACAAGCTCTAGAATCGGCACTGAATATCCAGAACTATCATCTAGAGTGTAATGAGATCAAGAGCTGGATGAAGGAGAAGACCAAGGTCATTGAGTCCACGCAGAGCCTTGGAAATGACCTGGCTGGAGTCATGGCCCTGCAGCGCAAGCTCACTGGTATGGAGAGAGACCTGGAGGCTATACAGGTAAAAACAAACAAACAAAACACATCATTATGGCTAATACAACCATAAATGTAGCTTTTATACTTTTTCTTACTTGTTCTCTTCCCTTTGTCTTCCACAGGGTAAGTTGGATGACCTGCGTTCTGAGGCCGAGAAGTTGGCATCTGAGCATCCTGAGCAGGAGGAGGAGATCAAGGGTCGATTGGCTGAAATCCAAGAGGTGTGGGAGGAGCTTCGAGCCACCATGAAGCGGCGTGAGGAGTCTTTGGGCGAAGCCTCAAAGCTTCAGGGCTTCCTCAGAGATCTCGATGACTTCCAGGCCTGGCTGTCTCGTACACAGACCACCGTGGCATCCGAGGACACGCCCACCTCTCTGGCCGAAGCAGAGCGTCTGTTGGGACAGCATGAGGCCATAAAGAATGAAGTAGATAATTACAGGGAAGATTATGAGAAGATGAGAGCTACTGGAGCTGAGGTCAGTTAGTGTAAACTTGAAATTTAAAAAAAATCTTCATTGATATACACTACCACCAAGGCTTTATTTTTTTGAACAAAAATATAGTAAAACATTAATATTGTGAAATATTATTACAATTTTAAAATAACTTTCTTTCAAAACAAAAATAAATCTTACTGACCCCAAACCTTTGGCCGGCAGTGTATATTTTACTAAAATTTGACAAAAAACCTGAAAAAAGATACTCAAACCAATTTATCTTTGACTCCATTTGTTATTATTTGTGTTTAGGTAACTCAGGGACAGACTGATGCCCAGTACATGTTCTTAGCCCAGCGACTGCAAGCGTTGGACACCGGCTGGCATGAGTTGAGGAGAATGTGGGAGAGCCGCCACTGTGTCCTTGCCCAGGCCTTCGATTTCCAAACCTTGCTACGAGATGCAAAACAGGCAGAGGGCTTCCTCAATAGCCAGGTGTGTATATGCAATACTGCTTGTACTTTTCGTGGTGTTATACAGCTAAATACTGTACATTCCATATCTTTCAGCCTTTTGGGGAAGGACACCATTTTAGTTGAATAATCTGCAAGTAAGGACTCCTGATTGGTGGGTGAAACCTTAATGAGAGCTAATAACCCATTCATATTTCTCTTTGCCCACAGGAATATGTTCTATCACACACAGAGATGCCCTCCAGCCTGCAAGGGGCTGTGGAGGCCATCAAGAAACATGAGGATTTCCTTACTACCATGGAGGCCAGTGAAGAAAAGATCAATGGTGTGGTCGAGTCTGGACGGAGACTTGTATCTGACGGCAACACCTATGCAGACAAGATCCAAGAGAAGACAGACTCCATTCAGGAGAGGTGAGCTGAAACAGAACAAATGAAAAGACATGATTAGAAGATCAGTGTGATCAAAATCATCATGTTATGAGAATTTTTTATTTAGTAATTGAATCACTGTAATAGTACAACAATGCCACAATATTCAGCTGTTTTCCCATAAATTTAGCATAAATTTGCACCAGTAAGTTTTTTTTTAAAGAAATTAACACTTATTCTGCAAGGAGACATTAAATTGATCCAAAGTGACAGAAAAGACATTTATAATGCTACAAAAGATTTCCATTTCTATAAATATTGTTCTTTTGAACTTTTTATTCTTTATTTGAATTCAGTATTTGAACGAGAAAAAAAATCCACAAACATATTAAGCAGCACAATAGTTTTCTACATTGATAGTAATAATACATTTTTCTTGAGCAGCTAATCATCATTTCTGAAGGATCAATGTGATACTTAAGACTGGAGTAATGGCTGCTTAAAATTCAGCTTTGCCATGTTTTAAAAATATATTAAAATAGAAAACCGTTATTTTGAATATGTAACAATATTTCACAATATTTTTGTTTTAACCGTATTTTTGATCAAATAAATGCATCCTTGGTGAGCATAATACACTTCTTTCAAAATGAATAAATAAAATAAATAAAAATCAACTCTACAAACTGTAGAGTAAATACTACAATAAATACTTTAATAGTGCAAAGTCATACTTAAGAAGCTCAACTGTATTGGAAACGTGCCATATTAATCGCTATGGTTCCTGGCAATGATGCGCGTTAAATACATGCCCAGCCCCCAACATTACCCATTGAATCCAGTCCAGATAACATCATGTTTTTCATCTCATGTTCTTTCTCAATTTCCTTTAGACACCAGAAGAACAAACAAGCTGCCAATGAGCTGCTGGCTAAACTGAAGGATAACAGAGAGCTGCAGCACTTCCTTCAGGATGGACAAGAGGTAATAATACAAAATACAGAGCAATTATTATAAGACAAAGTCCTTCTGACTGACAGTGAAAAAGATAAGACTCTTTTTACAAGATAACATAAACTACACCAGTGAACCACAGCACCTTCTACAGGATGAATCCAATAGCGCCACATTCAGGCCTTTGTGTGATTTAATAAGTCTCCTTTTCCATCCCCGTCTCTGTAGCTGACATTGTGGATAAATGAGAAGATGTTGACTGCTCAGGACATGTCCTATGATGAGGCCAGAAACCTCCACAGCAAGTGGCAGAAGCACCAGGCCTTCATGGCTGAGTTGGCCTCCAATAAAGATTGGCTGGACAAGATTGACAAGGTATATTCCCATCATGTCCCAGTGCATTATATCTCTTATGTACCTCTGAATACCAATATAATTTTTGAAATTGTAATTTCCAGGCCTGGAAACTTAATGGAAATTCTTAAAAAATAAAAAAATTCATGGAAATACTCAGCTCTAAAATATATTTGCTAGAAATTGCTCTTTGTGTGAAAGTCTGGAAATATCACGGAAATTCATTGGTCATCCAGCGTCAAATAACTTCATAATTTCTTGTTCTCGCAGGAGGGTCAGGTGTTGGTGAAGGAAAAGCCAGAGCTGGAGCAGACGGTATCAGAGACTCTGAGCGGCCTACAGAAGCAGTGGGAGGAGTTGGAGAGCACCACTCAAGCCAAAGCTCAGTGTCTGTTCGACGCCAACCGAGCTGAGCTTTTCACGCAGAGCTGTTCAGCACTGGACTCCTGGCTCCAGAACATCTCCTCTCAACTTCAGAGCGATGACTTTGGAAAAGATCTCACCAGTGTCAACATCCTGCTCAAGAAACACCAGGTAAATCCAAGACCAAGAAAGATCACAACTCCAGATACTCACAGATCACTTTTGTGTGAAATTAAACCATCCTGTAGTCCGAGGGACAGAACATTTGAATGTGTAGTCATTCTCTCTAGAAACAGTGCCAAAAATGTGAAATATGCTTTATTCTGTGCAAGTAGACATGTTTTCAAAGGAATGACCCACTATGTGACCCTGTACGTGTGTGTGTCTCAGATGCTGGAGCATCAGATGGAGGTACGTGAGAAAGAGGTCCAGTCTCTGCAGTCACAGGCTCTGGCCTTAGCCCAAGAGGATTCTGGGACAGTGGAGGTGGATGGTCAGCAGAGAAGGGTGACAGACAGTTTTTCTCAGCTGCAGGACCCTCTAAAACAGCGGAGGCAGCATCTTGTTGCTTCAAAAGAGGCTCATCAGTTCAACAGAGACCTTGAGGATGAGATTGTGAGTCATAAGCAAGAACAGCTACACTGTAAAAAACAATGATTTTTGTAAAGTTGTAAATAATATTCAAGCACATAAGAAAATACCATTTCAATCTTTCTACTTGAAAATTTCACTCAGTAATTCAGTGTTATTTGACATTTCTTTGTAATGTAAAATTTACTGGCAATTTCTGAGTGTAAATCTTTTCAAAGTACCTTAAGAGTATTTTTTTTATGTTTGTTTCTAAAGTTATGGGTGAAGGAAAGGATGCCCCTCGCCACTTCCACAGACCACGGTAAAGATCTGCCCAGTGTTCAGCTGCTCATCAAAAAGAATCAGGTAATCGATTGCTCAATCAATGTTTTTGAAGCTATAAAAAAGTGTTTACTTTTGATAATTTCCAGTCTTTTACACTTTCTTTTTCACTGTCTGACTGACTTTCCATTTTTTCCCAGACTCTGCAGAAGGAGATTCAGGGTCATCAGCCCCGTATCGATGACATACAGGCTCACGGTAGAAACATGTCTCCTGGGAAGGAGTCAGAGATGGACAGGGAGAGAAAAGCTGCTCTTGATGGACGTCTGGCAGAGCTGAGGGAATTGTGGGCCCTTATGATTTCTGAGACAGAGAAGAGAAACTTGAGGCTAGCAGAAGCTAACCGAGCACAGCAGTTTTACACAGATGCTGCAGAAGCTGAGGCCTGGATGGGAGAACAAGAGCTTCATATGATGTCAGAGGAGAAGGCGAAGGTCAGTGAAGACTGAACTTTAAAATTTAAATTTTAACAGCGATTCAAAGATCCTTGAAAAGAGATTTGTGCTTGGAAGTACAATGAGACATAGACTGCCATTCAAATGTTCGGTTTCAGGATGATTTTATTTCTTTGAAAGAAATAATACTTTTATTCGGCAAGGACACATTAAATTGATCAAATGTGAGAGGAAAAACATTTATATTTAAAATAAATGTTGTTCTTTTTGAGCCCTGAAAAAACGTATTTCCAAAATGTATTTTCAAGCAGCAATGTTTTCAACATTGATAATAATAAGAAATGTTTCTTATCAGCATATTAGAATGATTTCTGAAGGATCATGTGACACTGAAGATTGGAATAGCGATTAGCTGTCAAAAATTCAGCTTTGCCATCACAGAAATAAATTACATTTTAAACAGTATTATTATAGAAAAGTTAATTTAAATGTTATTTCACAAAATGTTATATATATATGTACCCTACAAGTTTAAGTTTTAGACACACCTGACTAAATTTGAAGATAAGCAACCATCATACATTAGACCTCCTTCAGATCTGTTTAAATGCATCCCAGTTTCCAAGTCACGTTTTGAAGAAGATGTGAAAGAGTTTGATTTTAGTCCTCACAAAATTCTCATATTAGTTCAGTCATTCTATAGTTCTGATGAGTTTAAGTACTTTGCCAAAGTGCTATGCTGTTATTGATGTGTTTACATATGCAGTGTTTAAAGTTTTTGTGGTTGTTGTAGGATGAGCAGAGTGCTCTGGTGATGGTGAAGAAACACCAGATTCTGGAGCAGGCTCTAGAGGACTACGCTCAGACCATCCACCAGCTGGCCAACAGCAGCAGACTCATGGTGAACAGTGAACACCCAGAAAGGTGGGGAACATATACTAGTATTGGTGGACTGTCAGATAAAGTGTATGAAATGAAGTATTGGTATAATCCATTTTTTTTCTTCTCTTGAAGTGAAAGAATCACTCTGAGGCAGGCCCAGGTGGATAAACTGTATGCAGGGTTGAAGGATCTGGCAGAAGAGAGGAGGGGAAAACTGCAGGAGAGACTGAGACTGACCCAGCTGAAGAGAGAAGTGGATGATTTAGAGCAGTGGATCGCTGAGAGAGAGGTCGTCGCAGGGTCTCATGAACTTGGACAAGACTATGAACATGTGACGGTATGAAATCCATTTTTCCTCCTCACTTCCTAAATCTTCAATACTGGAATTGCATGTGATGTATTGATTTATGTGAGCTACTTCTTCAGGTTACATCTACACTAATCTGGATACATTTGAAAATGCAACTTTTTCCTGTATGTTTTGGCCTCCCGACACTCAGTTGTCTTGTAAAAATGGAACTTTTTAAAGACGCTCTCTCAAGTAGATACATTTTAAAAGCAGTCTGGTGAGATATTTTGCTAATAAAGTGATTGTGCCAGAAGAATGTTGTGGGAACTTTATTATGTCTGGGTTCTCTGTATCACCTCAGTGAGCTTTTATAAAATTTCATATGTATGCAGTATGATGATTTTAACGTTTTCCGATGTTTTAGTGTGGTGAAAATTGCTTGAAAATGCAAGTGTTGGAGCACATTTCGAAATAAAATACCTTTTCCAAATGTATCCGGATTAATATAAATGTGACCTTAAACTTTCTTTAAAGATTATACAGTGGGATTATCGTCTATAATTCTGGATTCTCTCTCTCTCGACCCTTCAGATGTTGCGTGATAAATTCCGTGAATTTGCGCGGGACACCAGCACAATTGGCCAGGAGCGTGTGGATGCAGTGAACGCTCAGGCAGATGAACTTATCGAGTCAGGTCATCCAGAAAACGCCAGCGTAGCTGAGTGGAAGGATGGGCTCAATGAGGCCTGGGCCGACCTGCTGGAGCTCATCGACACACGCACACAGATGCTGGCCGCATCTTATGAGCTGCACCGCTTCCATCAGGATGCCCGGGAAGCTCTTGGGCTCATAAGGGAGAAGAAGGAGACACTAGCTGGAGCCGAACTTGGACGGGACCTGAACACTGTCCAGCACTTGCTTAGACAGCATACGGCCTATGAGCATGATGTGCAAGCACTCAGTGGACAGGTGAGAGCCTTCCTTTAACCTTTTCCCATATATGTTGTACATTTTCTGATGCCTTGATTTTGACCGTTTGATTATGTGTCTAAAGGTTAAACGTCATTCTTTGTCCCTTCACTGCAGGTCACACAGGTGCAGGACGATGCTGCACGTCTGCAGAAAGCGTACGCCGGAGAGAAAGCTGATGATATCCATCGCCATGAGCGTGCAGTCACAGAGGCCTGGGAGGGGCTTCAATCTGCCACTCAAGCCAGACGGCTGCTCCTGCTGGACACAGTGGAGAAGTTCAGACACTTAAACATGGTCAGAGACCTCATGCTGTGGATGGAGGGAATCAACTTACAGATCCAGTCACATGACAGTCCGAGGTACTTGCAAACATACACATTGTAAAGTCTAACTCAAACATACGCTACCGTTCAAATGTTTGGGGTCGATATGATTTCTTAATGTTTTTGAACAAAGTCTCTTATGGTCACCAAGGCTGCATTTATTTGATCAAAAAGTACAGTACAGTACAAACAGTAATAGTGAAATATTGTTACAAATTTAAAATAACTGTTTTCTATTTTAATATATTTTAAAACATATGGCAAAGCTGAATTTTAAGCAGCCATTACTCCAGTCTTCAGTGTCACATGATCCTTCAGAAATCATTCTGATTTGGTGCTCAAGAAGCATTTCTTCTTCTTATTATTATTATTATCTCTGTTGAAAACATTTGTGTTGTGAATGCTTGTGGGTTTTTTTCAGGATTCTTTGATTAATAGAGTTCAGAATAACAGCATTTATTTGAAATGGAAATCCTTTGTAACATTATACAGTGGTATGCGAAAGTTTGGGAACCCCTTGCAGAATCTGTGAAAATGTGAATAATTTTAACAAAATAAGAGAGTTCATACAAAATGCATGTTATTTTTTATTTAGTACTGTCCTGAGTAAGATATTTTACATAAAAGATGTTTACATATAATCCACAAGGCAAAAAAGTCGCTGAATTTATTAAAATATCTCCGTTCAAAAGTTTGGGAACCCTTGAGTCTTAATACTGTGTGGTTACCTGGATGATCTATGACTGTTTTTTTTGTTTTGTGATGGTTGTTCATGAGTCCCTTGTTTGTTCTGAGCAGTTAAACTGAGCTTTGTTCTTCAGAAAAATCCTCCAGGTCCTGCAGATTCTTCAGTTTTCAAGGATTTTTTGCATATTTGAACCCTTTACAGCAGTGACTGTATGATTTTGAGATTCATCTTTTCACACTGAGGACAATTGATGGACTCAAACACAACTATTAAAAAAGGTTCAAACATTCACTGATGCTCCAGAAGGAAACACGGTGCATTAAGAGTCGGGAGGTGAAAACTTTTTGAATTTAAAGATCAAGGTAAATTGTACTTAATTTGTCTTCCGGGAAACATGCAAGTATCTTCTTTTGCTTCCGAAGGGAAGTACTAAATGAAAACATATTTCAACAAAATAAGAAAAATTTGGACTTCTTCATCCTGTACAAAAGTTTTCACCCCCCGGCTCTTAATGCATCGTGTTTCCTTCTGGAGCATCAGTGAATGTTTGAACCTTTTTTAAAAGTTGTGTTTGAGTCCATCAATTGTCCTCAGTGTGAAAAGATGAATCTCAAAATCATAGTCACTGCTGTAAAGGGTTCAAATATGCAAAAAATCCTTGAAAACTGAAGAACCTGCAGGACCTGAAGGATTTTTCTGAAGAACAGAGCTCAGTTTAACTGCTCAGAACAAACAAGGGACTCATGAACAACCATCACAAAACAAAAAACCAGTTGTGGATCATCCAGGTAACCACACACAGTATTAAGAATCAAGGGTTCCTAAACTTTTGAACAGAGATATTTTAATAAATTCAGCTACTTTTTTGTCGTGGATTATATGTAAACATCTTTTATGTCAAATATCTTACTCAGGACAGTACTAAATAAAAAATAACATGCATTTTGTATGATCTCTCTTATTTTGTTAAAATTATTCACATTTTCAAAGATTCTGCAAGGGGTTCCCAAACTTTCGCATACCACTGTAAATGTCTTTACTGATCATTTTAATGCATCCTTGCCTAATAAAAGTATTGTCTTTCAAAAACAAAAAAAACTTGAACGGTAGTGAATATAAACTGACACATTAAAAAATTAATACATTTAAGTTAAGTACATAATAATAATAATATAATGATATATGATATTATGACTCTCAATTTTACAAGTACATTTGTTGGAAATCTGTTTAAGAATTAATTACATACATGATTGAATAAAGAACTGATGAGAGCCATATATTCTCTGTTGTTGTAGGGACGTCTCCTCAGCTGGTCTGGTCATCGCCAACCATCAGGACATTAAGTCTGAGATAGACACTAGAGCAGACAGCTTCACTGCTTGCAGTGAAATGGGACGGACCCTCATCAATAACAACCACTATGCTTCAGATGAGGTTTGTCCATGCCACATACACACAAATGAACATGCACATTCACATATTAATCACTGCATGTTAGCCAAAGAAACCTGCATGTACCCACTCACACACTGTGAGGTAATTGGATGTATGTGATTTCTAGATTCAAGAGAAATTGGATCAGCTTCAGGCCAAACGCACAGAAATTAATCAGAAGTGGCAAGAGAAAATGGACCACTTACAGATTGGTGAGTATGTCGGAGGAAGCTTGTTTCTGTGGCTTATAGCATGCTAAAGAGATTTACATCAAAGGTGGCAATTTTTGATCTACATTTTTTTTTAATGTTTTTTCTTATTATGATACTTTTTGACCATATGACATCCTTGCATTCATGTGAAATCTCATCTTATTCCTCTGCTTCTGTGTGTATGTCAGTTCTGGAGGTATTACAGTTTAGTAGGGATGCGTCTATGGCCGAATCTTGGCTGGCTGGACAGGAGCCGCTGGTCAGGGCAGCAGAATTGGGCTCTAATGTAGACGAGGTTGAGAGTCTTATCAAACGCCACGAAGCTTTTGAAAAACTGGCAGCAGGCTGGGAAGATCGTTTCACACAGCTAGAGAAGCTCACCACGGTTTGTTAACTACACACCTACACTTATAAAAGTGCAGGATATGTAATGATAACACCATTCATTGTATCCTTTTAATGTTCTCACTTTCTCATGTTATTCTCTGTCAGCTGGAGGAACAGGAAGTTCAAAGAAGAAGAGAAGAGGAAGAGAGGGCCCGACGACCACCCACACCTCCCCCTGTGGAGGAAGTAGTACCATCTGAGATTAACGATTCTGCTGCAAGGTAAGAAACAGGCTGTACCATTCTATTCAGCTAGAGGGGTGGTCATTTTTTTCCACTCATTTTTACCCATGTAACCAGTGTCAAAAACAAAAATACTCACCAAGCGCAAAATGCAAGTAAAAATAGGCTTTGGCAATGAAATACAGCCATTTTTTACACTACCATTCAAAAGTTTAAGGTCAGTAAGTTTTTTCTTTTTTCTTTTTTTTTTTTTTTAAAATAGAAATTGATACTTTTATTCAGCAAGGATGCATTAAATTGATCAGAAGTGACAGTCAAATTTTTTACATTGTTACAAGATTTCTATTTTAAATAAATGCTGTTCTTTTGAACTTTCTATTAGGCAAAGAATCCTGAAAAAATGTATGACGTTTCCACAAAAATATTAAGCAGCTCTGAAATAAATGTTTCTTGAGCAGCAAATCAGCATATTAGAATGATTTCTAAAGGTTCATGTGATACTGAAGACTGGAGTAATGATGCTGAAAATTCAGCTTTGCCAACACAGGAAAAAATTTCAATTTAAATATATATTAAAATAGAAAATTGTACAAATATTTCACAATATTATTGTTTTACTGTATTTGTGATTAAATAAAATGCATCCTTGGTGAGCATAAGAGACATTAAAGGGATCCCCTGGTGTTAAGACTTGTATGGCTTAATATATCATAAATTATGTCTCTTACTGAAATATGTAGTAGAAAACCAATGAAATATCTGCGTTATTTAAAAAATCCATTATATATTTGGACAATGGGCGGCGCCATTTTAATTGCATTCTAGGGCGATGACGTAGAATGGTTGCACTCGGTAATCAACTGGCGCTACCCGTAGCTTTTTTTTACCACAACACAACTCGAAAATTGTTTCAGAGTTAAACAAAACCAATTAATTGCTTTGTAATTGCATTTAAAACACACTCAAACACACATGTGCACACAAACTCTCTCTCTCTCACACACACCCCAACAGATCGGCGCGAGCACACACATCCACGCACTGTGCGCGAGCACACACACACACATCCACGCACTGTGCGCGAGCACACATACACACACACACACACACACACACACATCCACGCACTGTGCGCGCACACACAAGCTCAATCAGCTGTAATGTTATACACGTGGATGTGTGTGTTTGTTGACTTGCCTAATCAGTCACCTGGTTCCGATTCGGCAGGCCAGCACTCTCCATGGCTGAATCCGAAATCGCCCCCTAAACCCTCATTCAGGATTCCCTACTTTAGTTCACTACAGTTCACTGGAAGGAGTGAATGAAAACGAGAGCGTGAAGTCAGACAGCTGTTGAGCGTATCGGCTGTACACTCGTTATTGCGGTGCAATGTGGGACATGTGTGCACTCGAACATGTCCGCTATGGTTTCGGACACCACTACAAATGGCTGTCCCCACAAATAGTGCCCTATTTAAGGGTATAGGGCGGCGATTTCAGATTCAGCCCCTGTCGTGGAGGCAGCCCATAACACCTCGATTGAGACAGAGCAGTCTGTCAGGTGTGTGTGTGCGTGTGCGCGCGCCGATCTGTTTGTGTGTGAGTTTGTGTGTACATGTGTGTTTGAGTGTGTTTTAAGTGCAATTACAAAGCAATTAATTGGTTTTGTTTAACTCTGAAACATTTTTCGACTTGTGTTGTGGTAAAAATAGCTACGGGTAGCGCCAGCTGATTGCCGAGTGCAACCATTCTACGTCATCGCCCTAGAACGCAAACAAAATGGCGCCGCCCATTGTCCAAATATATAATGGATTTTTTAAATAACGCAGATCTTTCATGGGTTTTCTACTACATATTTCAGTAAGAGACATAATTTATGTTATATTAAGCCATACAAGTCTTAACACCAGTGGATCCCTTTAAGAAATCTTACCAAACCCAACTTTTGAAAGGTTGTGTATCTATTTATTAGTTTTTTATGTTATTTATTTACAAGTAACATTAAATCACATGATTTAATAAGACATTGCTATTGCCAGGTGTGGCAAAAAGATACTTTTGGACCATAGTTGTAACTTTCTTTTTTTAATGACGTTTACACTGGCTTCTCTTTAAGGACGAGTCTGGACCAGACTACATTGAACCAGTCAGTATCTGTCAATGGTGTCTACAGTGACCAGGAAACATCACAGGTCAGATATGGTCCACACTGTGCTTGCATTAAATTCTCTATTCATATTGATCCAGCTATGCATTCACTTTCATACATGTATTAGTATACAGACACAGTTTTAAAATTCATGTCAAGACACGTGACGTCACAGTTCCGGTCTCAATTGTGCTGTCTTGTTGTGTGTTCAGTGTCTTTTTGCTTGTTCCTTTCTATTATTCATGTTGATATCAATGTTCTGCTGTAAACTCTTGAGTCTCTTTGAGTGTGGGAGAATGTTGAAACAGATTGTGTGTCTAACAAAACTATCTGTACTTTTCATGGTCATGCTGTGTGGATGTCCTTTTAACTGTCAGAACAATATTTCAACACAAACGTGCTAATTCTAACACACTCACATGTTAACACACATTTTTGTGACGTCTCTTATCTGCAGTCATTATCGGTTTCTGTATCTGAACTCAAGAAAGCCGAACCTAAACCAGAGAGTAAACCTCAGTCTAACCCAGTTTCTAAGCCTGTGCCTAAACCCCACAAGGCACAGGAGCGTGTGAGTACTAACCCCGTAGCGCCAGCCTGTAGCCGTAGTGTAGCATCGCTGCCCCATCGCTGCTTGCGCTTAACAACCCAGTAGCCTCGCAGCATGATGGCAGCTATACCACACCTGCTAGAGGGCAAAGTCACAGTTCTGCTGCTTTCTATTGCTTTCAGTGGATCAGTCATTTGCTTTTTTTTGTATGTATTTGACTACTGTAATTTTGAACTCTTGATATTTTTGTCTTGCTTGGGCCTGAGCTTCAACATCAGTGTTTGCGATGCACTAATATCACATATAAATTTCTATTTTATGATGTTAAAACGCAGCTTTGTTGTTCTGTGGAGTGCTGTTGTTTTGCTGTTTGTTGTCAGGAGAGCTTAACTTACAGTAGGGCTAGTGTTTGTGTGCATCACAACAACTGACAACTAAATCCCTACTAATCCAATTCTCACATGAGATATTGTTTCTTTATTTCCTTCAGTTTCATCGGATTTTACTTTATTCCAAGGCAACTATTTTTCCTAACATTTGTATTTACGTATTTGGCTTACAATATAAAATTAGTTTGAGTAATTGTTTTTAGGCAGATGTGTCCCAGTGTCTTTGTGGCAGTGTTATTTCATTCTTGCGTCCACATACCCCCAGCTTTTCCATACTGCCCCGTTTGTCTTTGGTGGAACATGCCAGTGTTTTTTTTTTATAGTCTCCTTATGTCTTTGAGTGTGCCTTTGCTTTCCTTTGTGTGCATGTACATATTGTGCTTATTGAGTTTGAATATTTTGATTAATCTGTTCATTAGGATGATACAGTATTATCCTGGAATATTTGTTTGTCATTAGTGAGATATTATATTTATGAGAATACTGAGACAGGTCATGTTATGAAGGGTCAGTAGTATGTATATATATATATATATTTTTTTTAATAGAAATGATTACTTTTATTCAATAAGGACACAATAAAATTAATCAAAATTGGCAGTAAAGACTTTTACATTTGTTACAAAATATTTATATTTCACATAAATGCTGTCAATATTGATCATATATCCCCTGGTTTCACAGACAAGGCTTTCCCGGACTAAAATGCATGTTTGAGCTGTTTTAACTGAAAGCAACTTAAAATATGTCAGTGCCATTGTTTTGTATCAAGATGCACACCAGCAAGTTTGTTAAAGCTACTTAAATATCCTAATTGAACTAAGGCCTAATCCTAGCTTAATCTAAGCCCTGTCTGTGAATCCAGGCCTATAATTAATAAAATTCATGTTTCTTGAGCACTAAATCAGGATATTAGAATGATTTCTGAATCATGTGACACTGAAGACTGGAGTAATGATGCTGCAAATTCAGCTTTGCCATTACAGGAATACATTACGTTTTAAAATGTTCAATTAGAAAACAGTTATTTTAAATTGTAATAATATTTCACAATATTAAAATTTTGTAATGTATTTGTGATCAAATAAAATGCAGTTTTGGTGAGCATAAGAGACTTAAAAAAACACAACAAATCTTAAACCTTTGAATGGTAGTCAATGTGAGAGTCTAATAATTTTAATGAACAGTTTAAAGTATATTTGTTGCCTATTTATATAGCATGTAATTGTAAACAAGTTACATAATGCCTTTAATGAATAAAAATAGTATTGACCAGTGCGACAGTGACCTAATCACTCTTTGAGTGCATTATTGTAATGTCTACTAACTGTGGCCTGTTTTGGTCAACCAGGGATCTGAATCGGAATCAGTTAACGGTCCAGGCCGTGACAGTGGTCTGGACTCAGCATCACGGCAAGACCCTTCAGCAACACTGCCAGGGCGAGGAGGAGCTGAGGCGGGCACAGAAAACATGGAGGGCATCCTTTGCAGAAAACAGGAAATGGAATCACACAACAAAAAAGCAGCCACCAGGTGACACAGGAAGCAGGAATTTTATGAAAGAATGATTGAAAGAATCTAATAAGGGTTAATCATGTAAATGGTGTGTTTTTCTCCCTGTGCATTTGTAGATCGTGGCAGAATGTATATTGCGTTTTACGTAAAGGAAGTATGGGCTTCTATAAGGACAACAAGAGTGCCTCTAATGGAATCCCTTACCATGGAGAAGTTCCCATCAGCCTCAACGAGGCTGTCTGTGAGGTAGCCCATGACTACAAGAAGAGGAAACATGTATTTAAACTTAGGTGAGAAAGAGATGATGGGAGAAATTATGAAACACAAGAAAATGAATGAAGTTCTTAATATGTGACATTATGGTGTTTAATTTTTTTTTAAAGGCTTGGGGATGGAAAAGAGTTCTTGTTCCAAGCGAAGGATGAGGTAAGTTTTGCAAAGGATGAAAAGAGAATGTTTTTAGGTCATACTCTAATATTAAGTTTTAGAAAGATATCTTACTGTCGTACTCTTATATTGTGACACAATCGTTCTCTCTCTCAGGCTGAGATGAGTTCATGGATTCGAGCAATCCAGTTATCCCTGCCGTCCACCGAGCGTTCGCCGGGTGGCACGCGAGGTCTGAGTCGGGCGATGACCATGCCGCCAATGTCTCCCAGCTCGGGCGAGGGTGGAGGCGTGACCATGCGCAACAAAGACGGCAAAGAGAGAGGCGGCGAGAAGCGCTTCAGTTTCTTTGGCAAAAAGAAATAAGCACCAAAATATGGCACAGATCTCCACAGTGAGCCAAAAAAGAGATGGAAGTTTGTCAACACTCAAAAGAAACTTATTAGAAAAGGCAAAGAAAACTCGCATGTCACTTTTGTGATAGGTTTTTTGTTTTTGCCCTTTATTTTTCTTCCACTCATTTCTTTTAAATTCATCTCATTTCGCACTTCTTTGGATCTTCCTCAATCTCGCCTCCTAGATGGAACGTCACTTTTGGCCGGACGGTGAGCTCTGAGCTGAGAGAGTGGCGTCCCTGACCGAGAACCATCCTGAAAGTTTAGCTCATACCTTTCAATTTGAATAGTTTCCTTTTAACTTTTTCCCTAAAAATAATTTTATCTTTGGGTTATACGGCATTTCCATACTGTAATGACCAAGAGTGCTATTTTGTCTCTTTCCCCTGATGATTTCCATTTCCTGACCTCTCACTTTCTTTGTAAAGGACTACAGTCCTTTTTTTTTTTTTTTTTTGGTATTATTATACTTATAGCTAAAGATTTTATTGTTATTGCTATTATTAATATTGTTTATTTGCTGTTCTGTTTTTGAGTCAATTTAAAGTAAAATATTTAAAGAAAATGTAAGTATAGTTGGTATGATCTTATGTTCAGAGAGGACAAAGCAGAAAGAAGCCCATAAATCAGAGGTGGGAGTTCATGCTGGTCTTTTTCCTTTCCTTTTTTATTTTTTCTTGATATGACTG
>RJVU01053127.1:3301700-3348697 GCA_003731715.1 Anabarilius grahami
ACTGTTCTGTGGCGTTATTGTTGCGTGTAGCCTTACTATGGCCTTTTTCTAGAATTTGAGTCAAACAAAACGGCGTTTTTTCTGTGCGGCAGTGAGATATCGATTATTCAGGTTAAGTTGATCTGGTGTTAACATTTGCGCAACGGTTTCGAGGAAAGGCGTGAATGTTCAGTATACTTATCAAGGTTAAATAAACCAATGCGCATATTTCATTTTATAGTTGTTGAGTGAATTGCGGCTGTCTGTGCGTGTTCGAGGGAAGAGAATGTAGAGTCAGCATACTGCAGTGCGCGTGACCGAGAGCGCTCAGCTCCACTGGGAAAAGCTTGCATGAGTTTGATCATTAGCGTAATCGAGTTACATATGAGTTTTCAAAGAGTAAGAACAGACTATGAAGGAATGACCTGGAAAAACATACACGGGCGAGTGGCTCTCAAAACTGATTAAAAAGGTATTGATGCATATTTATGTATGCATGTATGAAGGCCTATATGTGTATTTAATCATGATCAGAAATTTATGTGATCTCAACATTTTTCTTGTTTGTTTTTTAATCAAGTATCAGAGGTCAGTTTTAAATGTAATAGGCCAATATATACTGCTGCATTGTTGAACATGTTTGTTTTTACTCAGGGATTCAAAGATAGATGACTGTCAGTGATAGTCCACTTCCAAATCAGTGTCCGACACTTTGAAAAGGTGGTAACAAATTTATCATGACATGTCAATTTCAGTGCCAGCCAACTCATGGGACTGGGACATCTGCTTGGTTATAGAATGAAGTTTAACAGACGCCAATTAAATGGTTTGCGGCTAACCACAGAAATTGTGAGCGATGTGCAGTTTTTTTTTTCTTGAGAATATTATAGTAATTCTAAGTCGTGGGAAAGCAAGACAGAAAAAAAATATGCATGGCTTATGAGGGTTTCTATACACGTGAACCGAAGACTGTTCAACTTATTCTACCTTTTTGACTGCTGAATTTGCAAATAACTGTTTGCTTCAGGGAGGTAGATATTATGCATTCTAGTAAAATTAGCCAATTAGACCCACTCCCACCCTGCAAACCTGAGGTATGCTTTCACTCACTGAAAGCCTCTTGCATCTTGTGTTTCTATAAGTTTGTGTTCAAGAATCAGGTCTGCTCTATCACATCTGGAGTGGATTTGGCGAAAAAAAAAAAATGTGGATAATAGTTGGCCCCGCTTCCCAATCAAAACTACACACACACACACATACACAGCATTATGACCCCGGATTGTTCTGCAGGTGGATATGTAATGCTAAGGGCATGTGGTTCATAACATCAGATGAGGGTAGATAAGCAGATAGACAAAGCAAGAAAGATATGTGAAGAGAAGAGTTCGGAGCAGTGAATCTATGGATGAAGTGACCAAATGAAAGATGATTTAGCTTCACTCTGGTCTCCATATGTTGAACAGAACCATCGAATGATGCTGTAATTAGTATTGAATGAAAAAAGAAAAGAGAAAAACGAGAGAGACAGTTTTAGAATGTTAAGTCAAGCCTTTGAATGTGTTCATGAAAATAAAAAACATCTAAACGTGAGAACTGGCAGAATTCAAACGTTAAACATTTTCAAGGTCTGATTATCAGTATTATCAAAGAGATGAACAGAATTTTTTCTATAACCATTATGTGTAATTGTAAGAACACATGTAATAGCTATTACAAATTGAAGTTAGAACATAAGATTATGATGAAGACTTGCATTTAATTGGTCTGGAGTCTCTGGACCCACATCGTGGATTAGAGAAATTCCCCCATGTAAAGGAACAATGGAACACAGAGAGCTGTGAAATAAAAATGGGGAGATAAGGGAAATGATTGCAAGTGGGTAGATGGTGTGTTTCATAAAGCCTGTCTAAGGACCTGAGATTGTCCTAACCTCAGCAACTCTAAACTGGGGTTGGAAATTAAACCGATTTTGTCCAATATGTAATATTAGAAGTATACGCATTCATTCCATAAATATACTTAGTTGTCTTTTGTCGCTACAATCTGAATGACGTAAATTTCCCTTGGACATCCCGTCATTGTCACTGCATGATGAACGCACATTAAGAGCAGTAGGAATATTAAAACTTATAAATTGTTAAAGACAAGTCAATTATAAGCTATTAAAAGGATGCAATATGCAAGAACAGTATTAACAGCACTTAAAAATAAAGGTTCTTTATTGGCGTCTATGGTTCCTTGAGGAACCGTCAACATCCATGGAACCTTTTTTCATTCCACAATAGGTTCTCTATAGTAGAAAAGGGGTCTTTTAGATTATTAAAATGTTGTTCACACTAAGAAAAAAGGGGTTCTTTTAAAAGCTGTTCACTAAAAAGTTTCCTGTGGGGAACCCACCGTTCTTCTATGGCAGCAATGTTGGTCATGGAGAGCCACTGTCCACAGCCCACTTTCACTTCACATTGATAGTAGACCTTCTCAGAGTGTCTCTCACCCAATATCAGGACTGTCTGATGTTGAATGTATAAAATAAATGGCAAAATCTCATATAATCCCCCCCTTAAATTTAGACCCATCTAAAAAAGAAACTCCCTGTTTACTTTACACAGACCCGTTTCACTCCAGATTGATGGTAGACCTTCTCAGAATTTCACTCACACAATATCAGGACTGTCTGATGTATAATTCCAGAATAAAAGCCCTCCGTAGCCCTTTGTATAAAACAGAAACTTGCTGTTTCTGTCTGAATTTCAAATAGACAAAACTGATTATATAGTATGAGATTTTGGAGGGCTTTTATTTTATAATACAACATCAGACAGTCCTGACATTGGGCGAGTGACACTCTGAGAAGGTCTACTATCAATCTGAAGTGAAAGTGGGCTCTGGAAACAGGGAGGTTCCTTTTTAGAGCTATAGTCATGTGAAAAAGTTAGGACATCCAATTGAATTCCATGGTTTTCTGTATCAGGGCGTAATAAAAAATCATCTAGTGCTTGGCAGGTCTTAAAATTTGGAAAATAAAACCTCAGATGAACAACACAACATGACATATCACTCCGTGTCATCATTTATTGAACAAAAATAAAGCCAAGATGGAAAAGACATGGGTGATAAAGTTAGGACATCCTATGATTCAATTGCTTGTGGATCCGCTTTTATCAGAAATAACTTGAAGTAATCATTTTCTATATGACTTTATCAGTCTCTCACATCATTCTGGAGGAATTTGGCCCACTCTTCTTTACAATGTTGCTCCAGTTTATTGAGGTTTGTGAGCATTTGTTAATGCAAAGCTCTCGCCACAGCATTTCAGTCGGGATGTCATCTGGACTTCGACTGGGCCATTGCAACACCATGATTCTTTTCTTTTTCAGACATTCTATTGTAGATTTACTGGTGATCTTCATAACGTTGTCCAGTTGCATGACACAATTTTGGCCAAGCTTTAGCTGCCGGAAAGATGTACTCACATTTGACTCTAGAAAACTTTGGTATACAGAGGAGTTTATGGTCGACTCGGTGACTGTGAGGTGCCCAGAGCCCATGGCTACAAAACAAGCCTAAAATCATCAACCCTCCACCAGCATGCTTGACTTTTGGTATGAGGTGTTTGTGCTGATATTCTCTTTTGGTTTTCACCAAACTTTGCGATGTGTATTATGGCCAAACATCTCCACTTTGGTCTTGTCTGTCCAAAGGACATTGTTCTAGAAGTCTTATTGTTTGTTCAGATGCAACTTTGCAAACCTAATTAAGCCATGCTGCCATGTTTTTTAGCGAGAAGAGGGTTTCTCCTGGCAACCCTTGCAAACATGCCATACTTGTCCCGTCTTTTTATAATTGTACTGTCTTTAACTTTATCATTTAACATGTTAACTGAGGCCTGTAGAGTCTGAGGTGTAGTTCTTGGGTTGTCTGCAATTTCTCTGAGTATTGCAAGCTCTGATCTTGGGCTGAATTCGCTGAGATGTCCACTCCCGGGAAGATTGGCAGCTGTCTTGAATGTTTTCCACTTGTGAATAATCTATCTCACTGTAGAATGGACTTCAAACGGTTTTGAAATGGCCTTGTAACCCTTCTTAGACTGATGGCAGCAACAATTGATTCTCTAAAGTCATTGCTGATGTCTTTCCTCCTTGGCAATTTGTTAACACATATCTGAAGTCTCCAGACGCTCAAACTGCCAGAGTTTATAGAGTTTATAGAGTTGATCACACTTGCTGATGATCATTTAATCAAAGGCATTTGAAAAACAGTCTGTTGAAAAACAGTCTCTCACATCTCTGATGTGAGAGACTGTTTTAGCTTCTGTCACTAAAACAAATTCCTAGTATGTGTAAACAACATACCTGGCAATAAAGCTCTTTCTGATTCTGATTCTGATTCTGATTAGCAGTGCCAGTGCCTGACCATTTCTTACCCTCTTAATTCCTATGTTAACAGTAAGGGTGTCCTAACTTGGTCACCCATGGGTTTTCTATTTTGGCCTAGTTTTTGTTAAATAAATAATGACATGGTTTGATATGTGATGTTATTCATCTGAGGTTTTATTTTCCAAATTTTAAGACCTGCCAAGGACCAGATGATTTTTTATTACGCCCTGATTCAGAAAACCATGGAATTCAATAGGATGTCCTAACTTTTTCACATGACTGTATGTGAATATACTGTATAGGCAAAACAAGTTATATGTGAGGTTTTGGAGGGCTTTTACTTTGTAATTCAACATCGGACAGTCCTGACATTGGGTGAGTGACTCTCAGGGGTGGTGTACTTTCAGTCTGAAGTGAAACTGGTTTGTGGAAACTGAGTTTTTTATTTGTAACTATATGAATTTACAGACAGAACAGGTTATATATTAGTTTACAAAAGACTACTATATTTTGTTATTTCACATCAGACAGATATTTTGATATTATTTTGAAATTCTACATTTAATATTGCTCAACATTTAAATCAGGCCTTATTTTTTTTAATATTTGTATAATTTTATATCTATTTATAATGCTATGTATTTTTTTATTTACTGGCTAAATAAATGAATG
The DNA here is from genome assembly GCA_003731715.1 of Anabarilius grahami. NCBI lineage: Eukaryota > Metazoa > Chordata > Actinopteri > Cypriniformes > Xenocyprididae > Anabarilius > Anabarilius grahami. Next base: position 3,306,728 of record RJVU01053127.1, read on the forward strand.
CAAAATATCAGCAGAAGTTCATTTTGAAATGAGTTTTTACACACTATTACAGGAATGCCTATATACGCGTAACACAAAACAACGTGGGGGCTAGAATGATCATGTTTTTCAAAGTGGAGGCTGGCCTGAACGCAGTCCAAAAGCAGACAGACAAGCAGGCACTTGTCAGTCATTTATTGTGCATGGTTAAAGGGATTGCTTAAATCACAAAAGTATCGCCTACTTTTTTGAAAAGTTGAATATGTATGTAACACAATTCAAGTTCAGGGATGGAGGAGGTGGGAACCGGCAAACGTTAAGGTAAAACCTGTGTGCCTCGCTAATTCACGTGGCTCTCAGCCCTTCCCTGCTTCTCGCCACAATACTTCTAAATGTAATATCTAAATATCTGGAGCTTTCAGTGTGTAATTGACAGACTTCTCTCTAATGATTTATGCAGGACTTCTTCAGTCATTTAGTCTGCTTAAACCCCGGCCGAGCAAGTCCACTTTAATCTACTTCCACTTTTGAGTGCAACACCCACATCCCAATATCCAATCAACAACCATAAGACCAAGTCCCAGCCCTACACTCTTAAATATGAAGCTTCCTAAATGGGGTTTTCACAGTAAAGCCATAGAAGAACTATTTTGGGTTTCCCAAAGAACCTTTCAGTGAACAGTTCTTAAAAAAAAAATTTTTCTTAGTTTAATAATCTGAAGAACCTTTTTCCACTATAAAGAACCTTTTGTGCATGGGAAAGGTTTCCTGGATATTAGGCTAAAGGTTCTTCATGGAACCACAGATGCAAATAAAGAACCTTTGTTTTTGAGAATGTACGTTTTTTTTTTTTTTTTTCAATAATCTGTTAGTCGGATGTAGGCCTAAGTCACAATACGGAAGAAAAACATCTGCAGTAGTTCTCGTCACGACTTTAAATTCAAATTCATTTCTTGAACTTGAATTGATTCGAAATGAATTAAAAAAAAATTCATATTACCCCAGGTGTAATTTGAACTATAAGGAAAGTCTGTCAAGAAGACAAAAACCTTGTTTGAAAGTTAAAAAAAAAAAATGTTGAAGGTTTATATAGGATAACAAGCTTTTAAAAAAAAAAGATAAAACAATGAGTTGGAGTACTTTTATTGACAAAATGAAAATGTTTTTAGTTATACTTTATACAGCTCTGTTTCAATCTATTGAAGATGTGCTTTTGTGTGATGAGTTGGCTATAGCTATAAGAGATTAGAGGTTTAGAGAGGGAGACATAGATGTTTGTTTTGATATGGTTTAGAGGAGTGTGGAGGGTGTGATCACTTCAAATCATGAGTCATCGCAACGTGTGCTTACAGCGGCGTGCGTGTGCGTGTGCGTGATGCGCTACAGACTCACTCCGCTGTCCTGCTGGAATCTTCAGCAAACACGGAAGAAGCGGAACAACACCGCGGTAAATGCCAAATAATGGTCTGGATAACACAATTGTAGATATCAACAGCGATCCAGATCCATTGAGTCCAGTCCTGTGCGCTCTGCTTCAGCAGTGATGTGAGGTGGGCTTACAGCGCTCTATAGCGCGGCTCTATTTCTACTGGATCAGCAAATACTCTCTGTATAGGTATGCGGTATCAAGTGTAAGGGTTATTTTTGTACTTCTGTCAGTTCTGCAGGTTTTCGCGCTGGAAGAAGTATATATGACCGAGCAGAATTGGTATTGATTAATTTTGACCTGAAAGACCTGCGCATAGATGCGTTTTGGAAAGGAGTTGATCACACGGGAATCTCAACGGTAGGCAAAATATAATATTTGCATTTGGAGTTAAAAAATGGCAAGACTATTGAACACAAAATGTGAAGTAATCGTATGGGAGCGTTTTCACGGGGAAGTTATGCATAGTTGCCTATTTCTTCACATCAGTGTTTTGTAGTATAATTTATCATTTTAGAACACGATGACATGTTCGATAAATTCTCTCGAACATTTAGGAAAATACCTATTGTGTCCGCCAGTGATAAATGTAATATGGGGTGTCGCTCTGAATGCCAAAGGAGTGCGGGGTGGTGCGCGCACACTGCCATGATGACATTGGACTGCTGCCAAGTGATATGTACGGAGTTAGATTTTTCTGTTGCATGACTCTTCTTCAAAAACAAAAATATCGTCTACTTTTTAAAAAGTTGAACATCAACTATATCAAATGTGATCTGTAAAGGAGTGCAATGACTTTAAAACGTGCCCGGAGTAGATTGTATAGTTTTGGGTGAGTGAGTACGCGCGCGCACATAACAGCTTTGAACAGAGGTAATGACAGGCAGACCATGCCTCCATAACAGAGCTGCCTTTTAAATTCAATTTCTGAAATTATATTGATTTTAAATTCGAGATTGCAAACAGAATTGTCTTTATTAATAGGCTTCAGATAGGTAGATAGGAACATAAAACATTTTGTTTGGAATTGGGGTACATTTATATATTTATTCATTTAAAAAAAAAAGGTTCATATTTGTTTCTTTTGTGAAAATTTTAGTTTCATATTTTTCTGTGAGGAAAGAGTAGGGAAATGTACTGTAAAAGAAGTGTAATGTGATCACATGTGCCTCGTATGCTAACCATATACAGATATACAGGTCCTTCTCAAAAAATTTGCATATTGTGATAGTTCATTATTTTCCATAATGTAATGATAAAAATTAAACTTTCATATATTTTAGATTCATTGCACACCAACTGAAATATTTCAGGTCTTTTATTGTTTTAATACTGATGATTTTGGCATACAGCTCATGAAAACCCAAAATTCCTATCTCAAAAAATTAGCATATTTCATCCGACCAATAAAAGAAAAGTGTTTTTAATACAAAAAAAGTCAACCTTCAAATAATTATGTTCAGTTATGCACTCAATACTTGGTCGGGAATCCTTTTGCAGAAATGACTGCTTCAATGCGGCGTGGCATGGAGGCAATCAGCCTGTGGCACTGCTGAGGTGTTATGGAGGCCCAGGATGCTTCGATAGCGGCCTTAAGCTCATCCAGAGTGTTAGGTCTTGTGTCTCTCAACTTTCTCTTCACAATATCCCACAGATTCTCTATGGGGTTCAGGTCAGGAGAGTTGGCAGGCCAATTGAGCACAGTAATACCATGGTCAGTAAACCATTTACCAGTGGTTTTGGCACTGTGAGCAGGTGCCAGGTCGTGCTGAAAAACTAAATCTTCATCTCCATAAAGCTTTTCAGCAGATGGAAGCATGAAGTGCTCCAAAATCTCCTGATAGCTAGCTGCATTGACCCTGCCCTTGATAAAACACAGTGGACCAACACCAGCAGCTGACATGGCACCCCAGACCATCACTGACTGTGGGTACTTGACACTGGACTTCAGGCATTTTGGCATTTCCTTCTCCCCAGTCTTCCTCCAGACTCTGGCACCTTGATTTCCGAATGACTTTGGACCACTGAGCAACAGTCCAGTGCTGCTTCTCTGTAGCCCAGGTCAGGCGCTTCTGCCGCTGTTTCTGGTTCAAAAGTGGCTTGACCTGGGGAATGCGGCACCTGTAGCCCATTTCCTGCACACGCCTGTGCACGGTGGCTCTGGATGTTTCTACTCCAGACTCAGTCCACTGCTTCCGCAGGTCCCCCAAGGTCTGGAATCGGTCCTTCTCCACAATCTTCCTCAGGGTCCGGTCACCTCTTCTCGTTGTGCAGCGTTTTTTGCCACACTTTTTCCTTCCCACAGACTTCCCACTGAGGTGCCTTGATACAGCACTCTGGGAACAGCCCAGAGTGGCAGAGTTCAGAAATTTCTTTCTGTGTCTTACCCTCTCGCTTGAGGGTGTCAATGATGGCCTTCTGGACAGCAGTCAGGTCAGCAGTCTTACCCATGATTGCGGTTTTGAGTAATGAACCAGGCTGGGAGTTTTTAAAAGCCTCAGGAATCTTTTGCAGGTGTTTAGAGTTAATTAGTTGATTCAGATGATTAGGTTAATAGCTCGTTTAGAGAACCTTTTCATGATATGCAAATTTTTTGAGATAGGAATTTTGGGTTTTCATGAGCTGTATGCCAAAATCATCAGTATTAAAACAATAAAAGACCTAAAATATTTCAGTTGGTGTGCAATGAATCTAAAATATATGAAAGTTTAATTTTTATCATTACATTATGGAAAATAATGAACTTTATCACAATATGCTAATTTTTTGAGAAGGACCTGTACTGTAATGGCCATGACCGTACTGAATCCCTGTCAGGGTTTTGTAGTGTTTGAGGATCCCATGGAAGTAAATGTGTAGTTCCATAAAACGAATCACACCTGGTAAAATTGTTCATGAGTTAACTTATAAAGTAGCTATTTTTGGATATTAGATTTAAATTATATCTTATTCCAAATGAATTTGCCATTCCACGTGTGTTTATGACAATTAGCAGACAGGAAGTAAATATATTATATGACGAGCTGTTTCCAAACAAGAGCAGCGTATTCAGTGTATTCTCCTCCACTGACTTCCATTCAAACAGCTTCTGCATTACACATTTTTAAGCTAGTCTTGAAGGGCCCCTGTGGGAGGTGCTCTGGGGGCCCATCTCAATGGCCGAGCTGTGTTCGCTCGCTCAGTCTGTACACCATCAATTACTTTCTTAGTTGTTTATTTGTTGGTGAGCGTTGTCAGTATTCTCAATTTTGGGCTGTTACGTTCTAATTCATACTGACGTTTGTCCAATAATATTTTAGACAGAGTATTTGTATGTGAGAACGTTTTATAGTCAAATATGTTGTAAATTAAATTTTATAGGTTTACCTCATGGCCATTTACAGCAATTGGTTTGATAAATGTTTTAAATGATTGGAGCTAGATTCTAATTGGAATGTCTATTTGTTATGGATTCTTTGTGCTTTTGTTCATTCACAGCCAAGGAAAAATGGCCCATTGTGCTGATTTTTACACAGAGGTTGATTAAGTTACTTCAGTTTGATAATAAAAATGTGTGAGACCTGGACCATTTTTCAAAGATTATGCCGTTCATGTTTTGATAGTTTACTGTCAGGTCAGACAATAACTCTCTCTGTTAAAAAAAGCCAAAAGCGGCTGTGTTTTTGTGTCAGTGTGTTCTCTGCATTGTCTAACAAACAGAGCGGTCTGTTGAAGGGCTTGTCTGAGCACAGCGCCCCTTTTACACTTTCTAGCAACGTTGTTCACTTCTGCTCTGAAACTAATAAATAACCTCAGGCCTTCAAAGGAGTGGCATAGTTCATTTCCACATTGTAAAATGTCTTTTTTTATTAACATGACTTTAATGGAGTTAAATGATGATACACATCATATTCTCCAGACTCAGAGCTCTACTGAATTGTTTAATATCAATGATTGGACTATTATAAACACAGAGATATCAGAATACCATAAACAAAAAAAACATACGCTCTTTCTGACACTTCTCTGCGAGTCTGAACAGGACTCGCCCGAATCCTTCTCTGGAAAAACTGTTATTCAACTGTGGTTTGATTAGAACCATTCTGAGATCCAAAATTGTTATCCAAAGAGCAGTCTTGCTAATGTTGATTAATGCAGTATTCACTCAAATGTAATATTATAAAGGTGATGCTTCTGATAGATCTTATGCTGATTTGTAGTTTAACATTAATTTCACCCAGTTTATGTAATTAAATTAATAGCTTGTGTGTTTTAAGTGCTGTCTCATTCTAATTTTAAACTGAAATTTAAGACTATCCTAACAACACTTATTTCATTCTTATTTATACTTATACCTATATATACCTTATTTATACCTAATATGCAAATAAATTATTTGTAAATGGTCTAAAAAGTTACTTGGTGTTTGTAATGTAACAAAATGTGCAGTTTGAAATGTAATCTAATGAATCACTTCATCTGTTGGTTCAGTCAGTGCTAGAACTGATGTGCTAATTGCTCTGTGACTGTTTATCTATGGTTCATCATCTTGCTCAGTTTAGTGAGTGCACACTCAACATTCACATGCTTCTATTTGCGTCTGTGCATATGTGTAAAAATAACCTGAACAATGAATAGCTGATGCCAACTTTTACTGTTTGAAAAAGAAAATAGACATTTTCATCTAAACAAATCAAGTTAACAGGGAATCTCATGAAAAAGACAGGCCTACACCTCTTTGTTTCCAAGTTCCCCTTGTTGTATAGCACATTTTGAACAAAAATGTGTAAATAAAAGATAGCATTTTGTCTTTATACCTGTATATTTTTAGATGTTAGGTGACATAATGCTTTATAGAAATGACTTGTTATAATAAAAGTTTCCCCTTGCGGGGATAGTTCACCCAAATATGATCATTCTGTCATCATTTACTCTCTCATGTCATTCCAAACCTGTGTGATGATCATTTGAAGAACATTTGGAACCAAAAAATATTGGTTACCACTGACTTTGTGTTGCATGTTTAAAAAACAAAAACAACAACAACAAAAAACACTGAGACTGAGAAAATATATTTTTTATGATCTTAAAGGGATAGTTCACCCAAAAATGAAAATTCTGTCATCATTTACTCACCCTCAAGTTGTTCCAAATTTGTATAAATTTCTTTGTTCTGCTGAACACAAAGGAAGATATTTTGAAGAAAGTTTGTAACCAGGCCGCTTTGGGCACCATTGACTTCCATAGTAGGAAAAAAAAAATACTATGGAAGTCAATGGTGCCCCAGAACTGTTCAGTTTCCCACATTCTTCAAAATATCTACCTTTGTGTTCAACAGAACAAAGAAATTTATACAGGTTTGGAACAACCTGAGGGTGAGTAAATGATGACAGAATTTTCATTTTTGGGTGAACTATCCCTTTAAGTCATACAGGATTAAAACGACTTGAGATTGAGTAAATGATGACTATTCCTTAAAAAATGTTAGTCAATGAATATAACTAAAGACTATAGAAAAACACAAGACGTGTCACACGCATTGTTTTGAATGGGAGAAAGTGCAACACGCAATTTGGCGGAATAAGTCCCGCCTTCTAAGTAAGAGCCAATCGCCAATTGGTAAAGTCATCGTGAAACTGCAGCAGCCGTTAGAAGTTCCGATTCCAATAGAAACAGTCAGACGCGCGCCTCCGAAATGAGGCACAAGAGACACACACTTAGTACTGCGCATGCGCATTAGCTTGATCCACCATGAAAAATACATTTTTTTTTTTTAATGATTCAAGCGATTAGAAACAAAATTTATGAGACAGTTGTTGTCAGATTTCCTTGGTGATTTCAAATATGAAATTTAATCGAAAGCTTGGCAAACAGCTTTGGAGAATTTGATGTTTCCCCATTCAAAGAGATAGGAGCTGCACTTGCATGCCCGAGAGGCGTTTCAAAGATGGCCGCCGAGTGAAATGACTTGTCTTAAAGGGACTTTGATAGAACTTAACTGTATGATAAACCTGTCATACTGACATCTTTTTTAATGAACTCTCCAAGTTTACTATTTTGATCACTTAATTTTATGCTGTGCTACATTTGTCAGTAGTAGCGATCTGAAAATGTGAAACGTTTTGTTTAAAATTTTGATTTATTACCATTTAAAAACATTATTTGTATAATAGAATGTTTACAAAAATTTACTTTACAAATCACATGATCAAACTGGATTAGGCACATGTTTGAATGGCCCACATACAGTACTGTGTTGATTAAATCTGTTAGGCAAGACACACAACACTCAATTGACACATCTATGATCGGCATTTTTTTGAGGGAAATGTGTAAACACACACTGTAGTTTATTTCCTGGAACATTTCAGAGCCTCTCTGACTTTAGCTGGGTCACTTATGCAACAGCGGGGTGGCTTTTCCCACACTTGAGATGGAAACACTGGCCTTTGTTTTTGGTTGGAGTGTGCGCCAGTTAAGCTTACCGTGATAAAAGTCAAGGTTGAAGGAAATACACACACACACACACCAGGATATAGTTAACTGATTCAACTCCAGAAGTATGATTTAATGCGAAAGGTATGCGTTACGAGTCATGCTCTGGAGCCCCTGATGTATTGTCACACACATAAAGGTCTTACGGTCTGTTAAACCTTTCAGCACAAAAACAAACACATGCACTCAAATGTTCCCATTATACCACTGCTGTACCTTTATAAGTTTTGGCAGATGAGTCCACTATCAGCACACACATGTAGACATGATATAGTCCTATGTGTGCAAGTAAAACATGCCAATACTAACAACCCATGATTATTTGCTCTGACTCTTTTCCAAATTATAGTTTGTTTATCATCTCTCACTTCTTATTAAATTTTGTAACTTTTTTTTCTGTTGTCTTCCCTTCTCTAAGTAAATCCTACTTTTAACTTTGACCTAAAGAACTCATGTGTTATATAAGATGCTGCTCGCTTTGAGTTTGGATGAGTTTCATCTTTTTGTAATGTGATATAGCTGTTTTTTTTTTTTTTACTTTGAAGGTTGTCTCAGTTCAGTTGTAAATAAAAACAAAAATAAAAATGCAGTCAAATCAATAGTATTGCGAAATATGATTACAATTTAAAATAACTTTTCTATTTTAATATATTTCATTTACTGTGAAGGGAAAGTCTATGAATAAATCAGTGCTACTTTGTGTCAGACTTGTTCAGTTAGTATGTACTACAGTGTATGTGCTAAATACTATTTCTCTTTCTCTCCAAAACTGCAGGTGGACTGGACTGGCAGTGTCTATAGGGATGTCAGAATTGCAAATCTGAATTTTGGGCTTTATATATGAAGAGACACTCTGAACCAATGAAGAGATTTTCATGAGAATAAATCAAAAAAAGCATCCTGACTCTGTCCAGTTGGATTGATTTTGAATGCTAAGTGCATTGTGATTTCTTTCTTTACCTTTCATCTCATCCGTTCACCCTGCTGCAAGGTCTGTCTCTCTGTTGTGCTGGAGGACGCAGTGGGTCAGACATGTCTGCCAAGGCTCCCATATACCTTAAACGACGAAGCCGTAAAGGAAAGAAGGAAAAGCTGCGTGACCTTCTTTCATCTGACATGATCAGCCCTCCACTGGGAGACTTCAGACACACCATTCACATTGGCAGCGGGGGAGGCGATGACGATCTTTTCGGTGACCTGTCTTTCCTACAAGGTAAATTTCACCTGTTACCAGGGCAGCAAGGTCATCAAGGGTCATTCCAACTAAGTCGCACAGCGAGTGTAAGCAGTCACCCAGTGCCAGCCAGTGAGAGCTCACCTCTGCTAAAAAATGCCCTGTCGCTTCCTATCATTGGAGGGGTGCAGGCGCTCACACTTCCGGCTGTGACTTCAGTATCAACGGCGACCGCTGAGGTCCCAACAGCCCCGACAACAACCCAATCACCCCCAACATCTCCGTCTCTCTCTCCACCTCCCAAACCTCCCAGACTGCACCTGGAAGAGAGGACAGTGTCACGACATACATCGCTTCCTGCATCTCCAAACCGCTGTCCACTTAATTTGCACACATTTGGGCCGAGTCCAGATACTAAGGAAGATGAGAAATTTGTGAAGGATGGAGATGGGGAGGAAAGACCGTTTCTGTCCAATGCTGGCTCTATGCTTTCCCTCCATCTGGACTTGGGACCATCCATCCTAGAGGATGTGCTTCAGATCATGGATAACCAGAGAACAGGAACGTTCAGTGGGCGACTTACACCCAGTGGACGACAAGAGATATATACCTGAAAGTGAACAAAGACATGTGAGTCAAAGCTTGATGGTACATAAATGGGCTAATCACATTTTTCTTCATAAATCAAAACATTTTGCCATCTGAGAGAACTCATTTTCCTGCTGTAAAAATGGCATTTCCTGGAGACTTTGACCTTTTTTTGCTCATTATTATGCAGATAATCTTTGGAAAAGACCTTTGGAAACTGCAGGATTTTTAGCCTGTATCACAATTGAATCTATTTCATCATTTGATTTTGTCTGTATTCAAATGGATTGTTTAATTCATCTCTATTATTTTTGGACTACAAGCAACACACTAATTCTGGCTTAAGATCTACTCTTAGATACATTTTGAAACATCTGAAAGCATTTTAGCAAGCACATCTCAAAGTACCTGCGTTGAGTGTACAGTATGTACTATTACAGCAACATCCTACAGGCCTCCTGGTTTCACTACAGGAAAGAAAAACTGACATTTTCCTCTTTCAGAGCAGCGATGACATCATCTCCCCCCTCTGTGTTGTTGCAATTTGTGTAATCGGGTAAAAATGCGCAGCTCCTCCCTAATGATCTGGACACACACACGCGCCAGGAGGCCTGTGCGTCTACACCCTGGGATTTTAACGTTCTCTTTTTGTTGGGAGTAGTCTTCATTGTTCAGAAACAGAAACGAAAAGGCAGTTTTTTTCAACTGAGCAGGAGTATAAAATGTTTTCCTTTCATGAAATACACCTTTTTTTTTTTTGTTTGTTGGTGAGGTGTCTGCGATCCCTCCAGCTTTGACAGATGATCGCTTTTCAGGCAGCAGTAGTTTTTCCTTTCTCTGACTGAGCGTGAGTGATGGGGCCTAAAGAAGGGCTTGTGTTACCTTGGTGTCCCCCATGTAACCCACCCCACACGGGTTAATAATGCTCTATACTTTACGTTCACAGATTTAGACTAGTATTATTTTCTTGTCAGGTTATAAATTAAAATAAATAACTTTTTACTTTATTCTAACTTACCACAAAGTGCATCAAACTGTCAACAAACACTAACAGAAACAGTCATTTTGCAATCAGTTTTATGTGATGCTACCTTTGCACTTTTTATATGATGCTAACAGCACTAAGAAAACCTACTGTATTCATTTAAACTCATCAGTTCTCATAATTAAAAGGTACAGTAAGTAACTTCTGACGCTCTAGCAGTTAATAAAACTGCATGCATCTTGTGGAAGAACATTGTAGCCGGAGCTACTGTATTCTCTCTGTTTATGTATATGACGAGTCACGCAGGTGCTGGGCTACTCTGCAGCGTTTGTTGTCCTGCTCGGTTTAAAATTGTCCAATTATAAACACTTATTTTAGGCGTACCATACTCACTCATTATGTACATTTTGAACATAAAAAGTTACATAGTGTACCTTTAAAAATAATCTATTTGAGATTTGAAACGATGTACAAAATCAAAAAAAGTTTTGTTCTAAGTAGCCATTGTTTCTGACACTGTGTCTACATGGGACGCAACCGTTGTCATGTCACACCGTAACAGCTAGAAGCTGTCCACACTGGATGCAACAAAGCGACCGTTGCAAATCCATTTATCCTTCCTGGCAGAAGTGAGCGCTTGGAGTACGTCAGAAATAGAACAGGGCATCAGTTTTCTATCAGAAATTAGTTGTCACTCAAATTGTGTTGAGTATTAGTGGTTGTTTCTTTAGGATTCTTGGTTCCTTATTTATTTTTGTTACAAGTGGATTGTCTTACAATTTTATCCTTACATTGTGAAATCCATTTCCAAAGCTGAATCTATTTACAAAATCATAGTTCTGTGCATTTAACTTCATTGCTGACATACATCTGATTTAAATTTAATCCACAAACATATTAAATCCTATGGTGTACCTTTCTATTCGGCCAAGTATTTATTATTGTAAGCTTAAAGACTAATTTTGTTGCATTTATTATTATCATACTGAACAGGGACCTGAATGTTAAAATGAATAGATTTTATTACTAGTCATAACTTTTTTTTTTTTTTTTTACATTATAAGCAGTTCTCATAGCCACTTTACTCCTCAAATTTACATTTACATTTATGCATTTGGCAGACGCTTTTATCCAAAGCGACTTACATTGCATTATACTATACATTTGTATCTGTGTATGTGCAATCCCTGGGATCGAACCCATGACCTTGGCATTGCTAGTGCCACGCTCTAACCACTGAGCTACAGGAAAGCTGATTATCAAATGATTTGAAAGACCGAATATGAAAATATATTTTTATTTCTTACATCAATGTGTATTATTTTAAAGACCACATGTATAACTCATATGCAGTTGTATTTAATTAAGGGTGATCAGGGTTATTGAGGATCTTAGGATTTTGCATCACAGAAGCACAATTATAGCAATAATACAAAAAAACAAAACAAAAACAAATAAAAGTACAAGACCATATTAAAGGTCAGACCATTTGACAAGCAATTGAGTAAACATAGCTGGGTAGATGTAAATTAAAATAGGGAGATGCATTGCTAAAAACCCCACATGCCTTAAACAAGCATCTCTAAAATACCTGTACTTTTCTACTCCACCACAGCAAAGTACTGTGATGATTCATGTTGACTAATATTAATGCTATATTTAGTTTATAACAAATATAGACTTGGATTTTGACTATTAAGCTCATAATTGCATAAATATATGACATTCCTGACGAAGACCTTTTACCATAAAAAATGCATCATGTTTTAGACTGAAGGGGAAACAGCTGCATCTCTATATTATAGCATTGCTGCCTTGTCAATAAAAGTGAATCATTAATAACTTTGGCTACACATCTTAGCTGAGCATCATGTGCCTATAACAGCTGTTCAGATTTGCACCAAAAGACATTTTAGCCCATGTCTTGGTTTTTATTGGGCTTTGTCTGATTGTATACTGGATGTTAAGTGGATGTTTGTTGCTGCTGCTGTACACACTACAATAGACTTGGGATAAGACATAGAAACAGAAACATCATGATCAATAAATGCTGATTTCTGATTCAGTCTGGCTGTTTCTTTTTCTCCATATAAAAACAAAGGCAGTTAAACAATGCATGCTTTATGTGGATTTTATGTGAAACAAGATGTCCCTTGTCCCGATTTACCCTGTCCTTTTTATTGCAATAGAACTCTTTAGCTAAGACTAGAATTTATTTTGGGTGAAAGAATGAGCAGAATTGCAGGTCAGTGCATGAATGACTCTGGTATTATTGCACTTCCCTGAGACACTTTTTTCATCGCAAGTCTTAGCACGCATGCCTCTATTACTTGAATCTGTTTTGAATACAAGCAATGTCTTGAATTTGCAATTTTGAGCCTACCTTGTGGCTGGGAGCCAGCCTTGTGGTTTTGTGTGTGTGTTCCAGGCACATTAAGAGTTTGAGAGTGTGTGTCTGTGTACTCTGCTTATTTGCAGTAGCTCCTCTATTTTCTGCAGGCCCTGGGAATCTTTCCAACTGGCTTTATTAACACAGAGCAGTCCGAGTCCCTGACCTTATGATCACAATACCATGGGAACACTAGCTAGAGAGAGGGGAGCAGTTGGAGAGAGTAGGAGGAAGGGAGTATAAGGAAAAGGGTTGATGGAAGGTGAACGAGGGCCAGGATGAAGGAAAAGAGGGAGTGAAGAATTGCAGAAGAGCATATTTATTTGATATCAGAGAGGAGATCATAGATCACAATCCATGAATCATTTATTTGACAAAACACTTTGTTGCACTTTCATGCATATTATGTTAAAGAAAAAAGGGTCCGATGCAACTTCTCAGAAAAAGGTGATCATCATAACCAGCTAATCTGCATTCTGATTGTTATAAAACTAACGTTTCACAGCACAGTATTGGGTAATAATAAACGAATAATTTCTGTTTTGATTTATAAAGCCAGTTTCATTGACTGACTTTCATTGTATAGACAAAAGCAGTTCTTTAACGACATAATGATGAAAAAATTATGACAAAATGTAAATTTTGGTTGTTCTGTCCCTTTAATAGTTAAAATGATCAGACTTAATCACTGTTTTCCTGTGCCAGTAGAAACCGCTGCTGAAAGCTCAAACTAATTCTGTTGAATTTAGCTGTTCCTCAAGCTTCTCGGATCCACACCAAAACAATCGCTCTGAGATTGCCTGAATGAGTTGGTCTCGGTCTGATTGAAAACGAAATCTGGGCCGGTTGAGGTGAGAAAGCAATCTGACCCATCGGACCAACGAACCAAGCGGTATCATAATTCATAACGAAAAGTGTTACATGAAAAACTGCAGTGTCTGATTTTGTGAGTGAGCCAAGGACGTAGATTTGGTTTCAACATTGGGGGGGTCAAGCGTTGGTATGCTGCCTGTTATTATTTTTTTTTATAAAAAAAGAAAAATCTGTTTTATGTGTAGCGTTATTGGATAATTTATTTCTTATCTAACTTATCTGTCTATCTATCTATCATAACATTATGGAATTTATCTATAACCATTCATCAAATTCTAACATAACGGAGTGATTCTAAAAAGAAAGAAATTATGTTAAATATTGAAACCGCCAGTAGGTGGCAGCGATTCGACGTTTTAATGAGTGAGCTACTTAAATCGTTCATTCAAGCCAATTCGTTCAAAAGTCAGATTAATTAAGGAAGAAAACAAACACCGATGTGAATACTTTTGTCATTGATAACTATTGAAAAATGAAGTAACAAAACAGACGGCTGTTTTGGTAACTGGTTACAGTTACACTGATAGTTATGGCTAAATTGCAATGGATTAGCTAGCTAAAATAATGCTAAAATATGTGGAGTGTACTTAGCTATTACAATGTTTTCATACCTCCTTCTCAGTACATGCTTAATTCTTTTTAACGTCCCTCTTTGAACAGAAGTTTAATATAGTCGGCTGGGCAGCAAAACAGTAGAGCGCCACTTGTTTTGGTGAAAGTGCGACGCGCATTGGTTGGGTGTTACCAATCGGTTCAATGGAAGGGGGGGTATTTCTTTTTGACTAATTTATTATGACAAACTCATATTCGATTAGAAACAAAATTATAGTTACAAAATAAATGAATTATACGTATTTTAGTATAGATCTACTGTGATTTTCATGTTGAAATATTTCATCCCCCCGCAAACTACGCCCCTGGAGTGAGCACATTAGTTATCGCAGATCTGTGCATTGCAGGAATGCTGTCCTTGATTCCCGATCTAACGGCATTATAAATTAAAAAAGGCTTGATTTTACTGTTTTTACATTTTTATATATATTTAGTGAAATATTTAATGTTTAGAGTTCAGTTGTCTCAGTAAGTCAGAAAACATCCTATGATATGATTATGAATGCAGCCCTTTGGAAGATTCAGCTTGAAGGCCAGTAAGCGCCCTCTGGAGGAAGACAACATTATTGCATCTTTGCAGATGATGTAGGGGACAGATACTGTAGGCTTGTGCGCATTTAAGAATCAAGACTGCGTAACGACCGTCTCAAAAGATTATTCCACAAATACAAAAGTGCATATTCTTTAAGGTAGTACACCAATGCAAAAGACTTGTGATTTGTTGTGCATACAGTAACAGATAAAGCATTTGTGGACTGTGAGCAAAGACACTAATGACAATAATGTTTGATTGCTGTGTTTGTGGATCTATCGCGTGCATTTGTGGGAGGTTTTGATACTGTTCTCAACACAGTTTTCAATGTGTATGCGCATCTTTGTGTGATTTAGTAGGAGGGAATTACAGCCCCTCATATCATGGATTGGCTCTAATGTGTTCCTTTCTCAATCCTCACTCCTATACTCACAGAATGTAACAGATAATAATCACCCTGGCAGCTTCTGCAAACACACACACACACACACAAAACATTTCCATGGAATATTCTGAAAGTGCTCTGAGGAAGGGAGGATACCGAAAAAGTATTCACCATGTGCTCTGTTACTTCAGTGCAGCCTTTGTGAATGTGTCAAAGGCTTTGCTCTGTGTGTGGCTACTATTCACAACCTGTCAGTTGTTATTGAGCAAGAAGAATTAAGAAGAGAAAGCAAAGGAAAAATAAGAAAACATATGAAGAGGTTTGTAGAGGTGGAATAAAAGTTGTTTGTTGTATGATGGCCTACCTAAAATTGGCTGGGTTCTGCCTTTTGTGTCATTTTGTTGGGTTATTTTCAAAGTGTTGGATAGTTTTTAGCATGTTTTACTGACAGTAGAAATTATGCACCAAGGCGATGAGCTTTACACTTGAAGTTGATGAGTTGATTTTTCCGTCTTTGTACATAGAGCTTTGTAGATGGATGCTGAGGCTTTTTTAGGTCAGGTCAAATCTGTGATATCTGACCTAGTTTGTTTGCTGGCTTCCGTGATTACAATACAACATTTCAAAGTAGAATAACTGGCTGTAGCATTGTATTTCAGACTCAGAGAAACAAGTATGTGAACTTAGCATGTTTCCTAAATCTCTGCAAAAATATGATGGTATTTTGTGCTTTAGTACAGTCAAAAAAATTACATACAGCACCTTTAAAATCAGCTGCCACAGCCATACTTGCAGTGAGAACATCTCCGTTGATTATAATGGGATCGATGGTTGTGCCACGTGTTTGACGGAAGGTGAGACTTTAATGTCCGACAGAGGAGACAAGCTGTTTTTCTTTATCACCTAGAAAAAGTAAATATTGTCATCAATTGAACTAAAATTGATAGTTCATATCATGTTTTCCTCTTCCCACAGAAGCCAGCCAGAAGCACACTGAATCTGCTCCTATTGCTCCTGTCACTTCCTAATGTTTTAGGAGAGAACTTAGAACATTTCCCACATGACATTAAACTGGGAGTAATCAGTATTTTCTGCATACTCTGCAGACCTTTTCAACACTAAAAACAAAGCCAGCTGCTGAGGTCCCAGACCAGCATATCTATCTCATAATCAGATATTCTCTCTTGAACTGCACCTTCACTTCCATTTTCCCTTTCCTTCTCTTCATTTTTTCCTGATATTTTTTTTTCCTGTCTCTCCCTAGAGTGTGTCTACTTTTTTGCTATTTTTCTTGTATCTGTCACTTCTTCACTACAGGTCTACTGTTATGAACAAATCTGTCTCCACCTTGTTGCAAAACAACCATCTCATTGTAATTTGTTTGCACAGAATCTAAATTCATTTTAATTCAAATCAAAGTATTGCATTAGGATAATGTTTTTTTTAAAGGGATAGTTCACCCAAAAATGAAAATTATCATGATTCACTCAACCTAAAGCCATCGGTGTATATGACTATCGTCTTCCTGATTAAGTCAGAGATCTATTTAAAAATATCCTTAGTCCTCTAAGGTTTATAATGATTGTGAATGGTAATCCAAATTCTGAAGACAAAAAAATGCATCCATCCATAAAAATAAAAAAAATCCATACAACTTAAGGGGGTTAATAAAGCGCGTTGTACGTCATGTCATCATGTAGAACGTCATGGCATTGAGTACTACGTCGCGGAAGTTGGCGCTTTTTGGACGTACATTGAATGCGTATGGCTGACGAGCCGGAAGCTTGTTATTTTACTTTATAAAGTTTTAAATAAGGATCTTACACAACCGCATTAATTCGCTTCAGAAGGCCTTTATTAACTTCCTTTATTAACCCATATGGATTAA
Organism: Anabarilius grahami; assembly: GCA_003731715.1. Classification (NCBI taxonomy): domain Eukaryota; kingdom Metazoa; phylum Chordata; class Actinopteri; order Cypriniformes; family Xenocyprididae; genus Anabarilius; species Anabarilius grahami. The sequence continues at coordinate 3,324,033 of RJVU01053127.1, forward strand.
TTTTTTTATGGATGGATGCATTTAAAAAAAAAAAAAATTGTCTTCAGAATTTGGGCAGCCATTCACAACCATTATAAACCTTGGAGGACAAAGGATATTTTTAAATATATCTATGACTGTGTTCATCTGAAAGAAGATAGTCATATACACCTAGGATGGCTTGAGGGTGAGTAAATCATGGGATCATTTTCATTGTTGGGTGAACTATCCCTTTAATCTTAGAATGACTTAAATTTAACAAAAGCCTATTTTATACAAATATAGTAAAACACATTTTCTAAATTGCCTAAATGTCAAAATGAGTACAACAATAACTACATCATAACAATATATATTTTTAAATCCTAATACTTAACATGTTATTGCATTATGAAGACTGTGTTTGTTTGTGTTATTGTCTACCATCGCTCCTTTACTACTCCTTTGCTTCCTTAACTTTACTGTAAACTGATGTGAGCGTTTGTCTGCTAAATTACTAATGTAACTTTATAATAATGATGTACTTTAATATAGCCTACAGTATTTTGAGTGACCATAGTAATGCTAGCATTAATACTTAGCTGGGGACACACTTGACGACTAGCTGAAACATTGAAATCAACACACTTTGCTAAGTTAACGAAGACAAAACGGTAGCCTGTTTCCAGAAGAAACTAACCTGCACTGAATAGGTCAGTAATTTGGCTATATTTCGCTGGTTCTTCTTGGAGACCATTCCGTTAGCATGCCCTTTCCTTTCTGCTCCACCTGACTGCTTTCTTCATCCTTGAGAAAAAGTAACAATCATCAGACTCGGGGTTCGAGTCCCTCGCATTGATTAGCGGACGTGAGCCGAATCGTGCTAGTCAAGACCGATTCATGATTTATTATCGATTTATTATTGAACGCCGAATTCGGAAATGATCACTTTGGTACATTGGGCTGGCAATAATATAAAATAATAATAATTTTAAAAAGGAAAAGAAAAGAAAAAGGAAAAAAAAGAGCTGCGTGCCAAATCAGTCACCAGTCTACATCTAATGGCCGATTGCATAAGCTGCTTAGACAAGTCTTACAAGTTAGTCATCTAATTTTTTTCTTCAAGACGGGTCTTTTTTCTTTTTTTTAAAAGTCAGTTACATAAAAAGATTGATTGGTCTAATTTAAATCCGAAAAAGTAAGAATGACTAGCCACAATTAATTGCTGGTTGATCAGTCTATTTCATAAGACACGGTATTAATTTAGCGGCTATGTTTATGCAAGTGGGCCCGCCAGTCCTGAAAAAAAATAGATGACTAACTTACTAACTTGTAACACTTGTCTTTGCGGTTTATGAAACCGGCCACTGCTTGTCTCGTCAGATTGACCACTAGTGCCACCTTGTGTCCATTCGTGAACACTACAACACTAAAGCCTGGATTCACAGACAGGGCTTAGATTAAGCCAGGATTGGGCCTTAGTTCAATTAGGATATTTAAGTAGCGTTTATAAACATGCAAAAACATTATTGGTGTGCATCTTGAGACAAAACAATGGCACTGACATATTTTAAGACATGTCAGTGTAAATTGCTTTCAGTTAAAACAGCTCAAACATGCATTTTAGTCTGGGACTAGTCTTAAGCCTTGTCTGTGAAACGGGGGTTTGATTTTGACATATTTAAGTTAATTTCGCCTGTTTACACGTGTATTCTTAATATATGAAATATATATTATATGAAACATTTTGTCATTTTCAATGAAGTTAACAAAAATATAATGTTTAAGAATAGCGATGTTTATTTACTTGTGTACACATATGTAAACGGAACATTTAACCCCAAATCAAGTCATATTTGTGTGATAAATATAGACCTTAATTTTATTCGTTATCCATTCAGTGAAAATCATGGCATCCACACAAACACCCCTTGGCTAATTTATGAGTTGCAGCGATGTCTGATTCATGAACAAATCGTTCTTTTGAGTTGGATCTTGTCAAACTGATCTTTACAAAATCCATATTAATATGCCGTTCGGAACTTGGGACATGAGTCGGTTCACGAATGGGTGGATCTTGACATCCAGCTCCCCCTCTCTGGAGCTTCAAGGTCCACCCACACCCTACCCAGAGCTCCTAGCTCAAGCTTCACTCATTTCAGAGGGGGAGCTGGACATCATTTGACTCTGCAGTGAGTTGGGATGTCAAGTCCGCGGAATTGGGCTACTTTTAAGATGTTGCCGTGGGTTGATTGAGCTGTTGCATACCTGGCAATGAGCACCACTTGCGAATTCAACTCTCTGGCTCGGTTTGCTGTAAAGGGAACAATGATTTAAATTTCATTCTCTATCTCAAACAACACTTCAGAAGACTTTATTATAGCGCATGATGTTGTATGAACCACTTTTAGCCTCCTTTTGACTCTTCAATAGCAACCACTACAGTATTTAAACTTTCTCCTTTTGTGCTAAATAAGTTGTAAGGGGTTTGAAAGACAACATATATTCTTTTGTTGTTTAAAAGACAATAGATATTTTGATTGATTTTGGGATAATAGCAATAGACAGATCGGAGTATTGCACTGTCTATATCTGATTCTGAACATGAAAAGAACCTTCATTTTTGCCTTCACGCGCCCGCCTCCTGAACGCCCGTGACCCGTGACCCGTGACCTTCCTCTAAGGTCTTTCATTCTGCGCAAGCGCAGAACACGCGCTGCGAGCACAGTAGAGCCAAGATGGCGGCGGTTGTGGAGAATGTTGTCAAGCTGTGAGTATTTTTCATCCTTATTTGACCACATATGAGATTTTAATGTTGAACTTTGATATGTAACTGTAAAGTAAAAATACAACGTTATGAGCATTTGCGTTATTTGCTGAAATAGACCTAAATACACGTGTTTGGCAAGGTTATCCGAGCTCTGGTTAAGTTAGCTGTACTAGCAGCTGCTGTGCCCCGCTGGTGTGAATGCTTCATTTAGCTTCCGTCTTTCAGCATGATCAAGAAGCAACGCATGTAGGAGGCTTTCTTTGTTCCTCTAATGAGTGTGCTTATGTCAGTGGTGTAATAAAGTTGAGCGGGAACCATGTTAAGGCGCTCAAATGTTTGTTTCAGTTGTTTGTCAGTGCTGTTGTTGGTTGGTTATTTTGGTCTTCAGTTGTGGAAGCACCAGCTGTTTTATTGGATTCCAGTTCTGTCATGTGTGGATCTGAACATGAAAGACTGACTGAATTATGTCACTTATTTTGAAGAAGGTTACATTTACCTGACCATTTCATATTATACTGTTTGTTAATAACCAAATACTTTGCTCTGACTGAAAAGTTTTTTCATTTATAACCAATGGGATACACATGATCTAACTATACCATTTTCCTAGTTCTTTATCTGATTTTGACACATCACACTGTCCCGAAACCAGGAAGTGCTCTTGGTGCAGTTTAGGCTGTGATTATAGAAATTAGCTTTTTCTTGTTCAATAAGGAGCTTTTAGATGAAGGGCAGTGAAATGGTGAGTGAGTTATTTGCGATGATTTCAGGCGATGCAATAATTGCAAAGACTTCAGTTGACGCCAGTTTGGATCGACATACAAAACTATCAAATATTATCCCTCAATTGTATTGTAATATTACCCTTATATTGTATATAAGTTGTAACTGCTGCCTAACACATTCGCTGTGTCTGCTTAACTGAACATATACATAACCTGTATTAACTTATAGCTGTATATTACTGCCATATGGACATTACCTTGACACACTCATCTCTTTCTGATAACAGAATAAATTGTAACATTAAAACAAGCACTTTCTATAAAGCTGCGTTGAAACCGTAAGTATTGTGAAAAGTGCTATACAAATAAGCTCGACTTAAACTTGAATTATTAACCTCAAACCTGAGTTTGACAGCCCTGGTAACTCCTAGAGACACAGTTCCTTATTCAGCTCTCAACTTCTGACTGATTTAATTTGAGGACACTGTTCCAAAATCTGTGTCTGTCTTTGACCCTGTTTAGTGTTAAGATCCGCCTCGGGTGAAAACTCAGTAAATTGGAAAAGCACATGCTAGAGCTGCACAATTATGGATAATTTGAGAATCACCATATTTGTTTAAAATAGAGATCACTATTCTCCCACAATACTCTGTAGACAACTAAACAAATTAACATGTAATTTACTAGAAGTTCTGACAAAATGTTAGTTGTTAGTTGCAGTCTATTAAAAAAATATTAATTTGAATTCATTTTTTTTTTTTTTTTTTTGNTTTTTTTTTTTTTTTTTGGTTTGAATGAATGATTCAATTACTCATAAAGACATGATTTGTTTCATTAATGGATGAAATCAGCATTTTTGAATGGATATATTGAATGATTCAATGACAACTTACTCATGTATCGATTTAAGTAATAATTTTTCTTTTTTTGAAGCGTCAAGTTATTTTCAAAAGGTGATTCACTTTATTTTGATCGCTACTGTAGACATATCCAGAACTATAAACTTTTATCCCAATACTTCTGAATCATTTGAATTATTGTAACACAGAAATAATGAGACTCTGTGGTTGAAAAGACTGTTTGTGAAGTTGTTTCATATCTAATACTTGACAACTGCTCTCTCTGGTTCAGCAGAAGCGCCAACACAGATATGAATGTTCGCTGTGATCGTACTTGTCAAAGGATTAATAGACGTAGCGAATCATTGACATTTAGGAATAAGATTGCATGGGTGTTTGATCGTGTTTGAAACGATCATGCAGCTCTAGGACATGCATACTTTCACAGCATTTACAGCTGTTTATGATTGTGCATTTTTAGTTATTTTACAGTGTGCCTCGTCCAATAGGAAATTAGACTTTTAACATTTTAGCAAGTTGATAGGTGAATATTAACAGGGATGAATCCGATTGCATTAATGTTTACACTACCAATTCAGTGTGGTCACATTTCTGATTCTGAGTGATTGGTTCACAAAACACTGGACCCCATTTACACCTGTATTTAGTGATGTGCAAGGTGAATCTTAATAGTGGGTATTGACGCTGTCCAAGTTGCTGGTTTGTGGAATGTGAATCGCCTTTGAGCAAGTGCCTTTTGAAGCTGCAGCTCTGTGTTTTGGCGTCTTGGAGGCAGAAAATCATCCCAGGGCTGTTTTGTTGTCTGGGCTCTAAACCCCTCAGAGCTCTTGGTTCTAACACAGCAAAGCTTTAAGCTTTTGTTTCATCCTCTGTGACATCAACGCCCGTCTGTGCTCTAATCTCACAGGCTTAAGCTAGCCTGTGCTCTCTCTGGGGCTCTTAGTGGTTGCCTGGGTGACGGGCGGCAGCGGCACCTGCTAAGTGGCTGGAGTGAGAGAGTTACAATGACTGAGCTGCATGCCTGCAAGACCTCCTGCTGCATACAAACACTCACGGGCGGGTAAGCTGAACAGGGTTGAGCTGGTTTCAGGGTGGCACTGGTAGGGTGTGTGTTGTTGACACACTATCGCTTATGCCCAACAGAAGATGGCTTCTCAAGACTCTGTGTGAGTTTCAGAAATCACCTCTGGTGAAACTTAGTTTTTATTCATGCTGTTGCATTTATTGTCTCTTGCTGTGTCTGTAGGCTGGGTGAGCAGTACTACAGGGATGCTATGGAGCAGTGTCACAACTATAATGCCCGTCTGTGCGCAGAAAGGAGCGTGAGGATGCCTTTCCTCGACTCTCAGACAGGTGTCGCCCAGAGCAACTGCTACTTCTGGATGGAGAAACGACACAGAGGACCAGGTGGGACACTCTCAGTCACAGTGGTCAGTTTACAGAACAGAATTTTCTTTTTTTTGCGTTGTGAATAGAGTTTTCAAAATTAAAATTAGTTATATATATTAATTGTGTGTATAAATATTTAATTATATATGTATATTTCTCAGTTAAGTAAATAGAAATAAATTTATTTATTTTTGTTGTCAGTGTCGCTGTTTGATTATGCTCATGTTAATGAAATAATCACACTGCAAAGCCTAATGCACGGATTAGATTTTTTGACTTTGCCTCTTTTTAAACATAAGGCATGACTGACTGCATGTATCTTTTTCATCTCACTCTCACCAAAGGTGTTGCCCCAGGTCAGTTGTACACTTATCCAGCACGACGCTGGAGAAAGAAGAGGAGAGCTCACCCTCCAGAGGACCCTCATCTAGCCTTCCCATCTCTAAAAACCGGTATGCTGCCACTCTCTTCCTCCGTGAGAGACTGTTTTAATAACAGTGGTGTTTGTGGTTGTCTTTATGTAATTCCCTATGTGTAGGCCATTCATAGATTTGTGTCTAGATATTTGTGTTTCACTTTCATGTCATTTACATTTCTGTATGTTTTGATGACATTTTTATCCATCTCTGTGCAGTTGCCTATGGATGTGTATGTGCGTGTGTATGTTTCAGAGCTGGATCTGGGGCTTAAGAAGGACGTTTTCTCCAGTGATGGCAGCAGCTTAGAGGCTCTTCTGAAAGGAGAGCCGCTGGATAAAAGGTCCGGTTTGGAGCTCCGCACAGGGGAGGAGGAGCCCAGCTCTACAGAGTTCTCCACCGGGGCACTAAACCCCAGCAGCAGGGTCCGTAAGGTACTGAGAACAGCTGATGATTTTGATTTGAAATGTCACTGTTTTTGTTGAAATCTCACCTTGCTTGGTTATTCTGTCTGATTTGTTTTCACCCGGTTGTGCGCTTGTAGAGAATTTTGGAGCCAGATGATTTTCTAGATGATCTGGACGATGAGGATTATGAGGAAGATACTCCAAAGAGAAGGGGAAAAGGCAAGGGAAAGGTGAGATCTTGATCTTATTAACTTGCATGCATGTAAATATCATGTACACATAATCTGTGTTTAGCAATACCCTGTAAAAGGTTACAGTTATGCTGATGATAATGGTTTCACAGGGTCGTGGTGTCAGCAGTGCTCGGAAGAAGTTGGAAGCAGCAGCAGCTTTGGAAGACCGGGACAGACCATACGCCTGTGACAGTGAGTCATATATGGCTTTCAGGGGAACCACATGACTCAGCCTGCTGACCTCTCTGTGATCTCATCTAGAGAGATCGACTTCTCTTTACTATAAAAAGGCTTGAGCTATACTGTAGCTGTACTGTATCTGACACACTAAACTTCAGAATCATTTCTCAGTCAGCTCTTTCTTGTCTATTCATGAAAGCCAGAAGTACAAAAAAAATGCAAATTTATAAACTTTAGTTTACCAGTCTCACATCTAGCCTGATTAAACTATTTATCCTAAACTTAAGTCTTGATCTTGTAAACCTGAGGATAAATACTTGATGTCCAATTGATTTCAGGTTTTGTGTTGTTTTTTCATAGTTCTGGATCTCTATTCTCTGCATTTGTGTCTCTTAAATGTGTCATGATACTGTGATGCAAATGTTCTTTATGAGTTTATTTCTCCTGATTTCCTGATTCTTGTTGTCAGTCTGTGAGTCTTTCTGTCTCTTCTTTCTCTCCTTTTTCTTTCTTTTTTCTCTCTTTCAGACACTTTCAAACAAAAGCATATTTCAAAATCTTCTGAAAGAGGTATATTGCTCTTTCTCTCTCTCCGTCTAGTTCTGCTTTCCTGATTCTCTTTGTCTTTTTCTTCTCCTTCCCCATCCGCTCATGTCTTGGTTTTCCCTCTTTTTCTTTATTTTGTGTGCATTGCGAACAAGATTTATGCCTGACAAGAATGTACTGAACTTTTATTTGAAATTAGGTGTTATTGAATGGCTACTGTTAACATTTTTGGGGGGGTAAGGAAAACTGCCTGAACAGCGTTAAGTGTGACAGCAGCTTCACAGGAAGACGTTTTCCACAGAATTCATTTCTTTTTTCCCCCTAAACAAGCTGTACTGCCTCCGGGCCATGTGAAATGTTCAGACACGTTCAAGCGGGTTGTTTGCGGCAGCATGACTCAATATAACTTCCCAGTCTGAGGTGTTCTTATGGTGAACTGTTTGAAAAGCACTTTATACTTACAGCAACTCTCGGTTACTAACAATTCTCTTGCATGCATCTTATGAACCAGCATCAGCAGGGACCTGCCAGTACAATATTACACTACTGGTCAAAAGATTTTTTTTATAGAAGTCTCTCATGCTTACCAAGGCTGCATTTATTTGATCAAAAATTATGTAAAAACGGTAAAATTGTGAAATATCAACAATTTTAAATAACTTTTCTATTTTAATATATTTTAAAATGTAGTTTATTCCTGAGATGGCAAAGCTGAATTTTCAACAGCCATTATGGTCTTCAGTGTCACATGATCCTTTAGAAGTCATTCTGATATGCTGATTTAGTGCTCAAGAAACATTTATTATTATTTTCAATGTTGATCAATGTAGCATTTATTTCAAATAGAAATATTTCATAATAATGTAAAAGTCTCTTACGTTTGATCAGTTTAATGCATCCTTGCTAAATAAAAATATTCTTTCAAAAAAATTAACTGAACTCACTTTTGAACTCGTGTATATACATGCCTAGGTCGCAATAGAACAATATTGCAATTTGTTTGTGTTTAGTGTGTAGTTAATCAACTGTGATACATTACAATCTTACTCTAGTGTTTCTCTTTCATCTGAATTAGGCTTCAGTGCTTTGCACAGTTATATTCTTAGCTCATTCTGATTTTTGTTAGAAAAAAACTATTCTACTGAACATTTCTCCTTCTCGCACACTTTCTCTGTTCTCCTTTTATCTCAAAATAGTTGTGGGAACCAGGGAAACCTTTACCTTAATTGGCTATTCTTGTCATAATATATTATAACAGTACTTTGAAATATCCCATCCCCGGTTAATACTTAGAAATTGTTTGACATGTAAATTGCTTTTATCTACCCTCTATTATTCACCTCTTTATTCTTCATTAACTGCTCTGTGTTGTCTCTGTAACTCTGTTTCTTAGTTCTTTGTTGCTTCTTGTGATACTCATCCTTCTCTTCACCTTGAGGTCGCTCCCTGATTTTCTCATTCCTTTTCTGATTAGATTCAAATAGTGCCTCTGTTTTTAAGTTGCTAAAGGACTGATCAATCCCATTTCCCCAAATGTGTGATGCTTTCAGTTTTAAAGGGATAGTTCACTCAAAAGTGAAAATTGTCATCATGCACTCACCATCATGTTGTTCAGTCCAAATAACTCTCTAGTGTTGAACAGTAAAGGTGTTGTCTAAAGCCGGGGAGCACACTGTACGATTTATAATAAATGATATAATACATGATCCCAGCTATAAGCTATGTCACACTGTGGGTTTCTCAGATGTCATTAATGTCAGACTGTACGGCAGTCAAGACTCGTTAACGGATGCACGTACGATAACTCATCCTGAGTTTTTTTACATCATGCAGGATCGAAATGGTGGCTAGCAAAGAAAAAAAAAAACAATCTCTTAGTGTTAATTTTGATCATGGCTGAAAAAACTGAAAAAAATAAAATGAAGACTAAGTGTATGGAGCAAGTGGTGGTTTGTTGTTGTTGCGCTAATTGTGCCATCAGGTTCTGTGCTCCTATTGGTTTTTGATTTAACGGTTGTCGCAGGAGAACTCACACTGCAGGACTGCACCGCAAAACGTCTGACACTGCCAAAATTTCATTGGAGGTAAAACTTGAATGCAGTAGTCAGTAATTGGCTGTTGGCGAACATGTCAAACTAGTGATCAAAGACTACAGCTTTCCTGCCGACGGAGACGTCACACTCTAGGATCAGAGGAATCTTAGAATTCACAAAATTTGTCTCAGCCAAATCAGGGCCAAAATCGTACAGTGTGCAAATGGCTTAACAGAATGACCAAGCTGCTCTTGTCCATACAATGAAACTGAATGGGAACCAATCGTGGTTGGTAACTATTTACTTCCACTGTATGGAAAGGCTACTTGGTTGTATGCAAGGAAATAAGTCATACCTTTTTGGATCAACGTGGCTAAGTAAATGACGGAATGACTATTTTGTGGTGAACTATCGCTGTTGTTTAAGTGAAACATACTGGGCAATCTTATGAGCAAACATATTAACATTTGCCATGGTGTTGAAGAATTAAAATTTATGAAGATCAGGAGAGCCAGGAGCAGTGAAATGATCTCTCAACTCTCCAGTAGCAAGAATATGGGCATGAGACTGTAGGTGCATGCATGAGAGAGAGCTTTTGGTGTGTACAGATGATACAGACTGAAGTACAGATGATGTTTTGGTGCATATGACCACTGCAGGCGCTTATAACCATAATTGTGCTCTGTATGTGTGTAGTCTGTGGGAAGCGCTATAAGAACAGGCCTGGTCTCAGTTATCATTACGCCCATTCTCACTTGGCCGAGGAGGAGGGGGAGGAGAAAGATGAGATGGACATTCGCGAACCAACTCCACCCCAACAGGACGAACCAAAGAGTAAGGAATTGTTCATGCTTGTTGTTGTTGCACAGACTCTGGTAGCCAAATGAACAGGGGTCATTTAACTTTGTGTTACTTGGAGTGGCATGAAATATTTTAGCCAATATAATGCCAATAAAACAAATGATAGGTTTGATGAATTCTTAATTGTTTGGCACAGTGTGGTGGACTTAATTATTGACAGTATGGCTTTATTTCAATACCTTGTGGTTACCTTGCCTCCCGTACTAAATGAAACCTCATAAGTGAGTAATTTGGAATGCTCTACATAGGCAGCATGTCACAACACCTTAAAATGCCATCTACATGGCAGCTACATATTTTGAACAGATGTTTTAGCTTCTAGGGACAGTATTGGAGCGTATCATTTTCAATGAATGCTCTGATTGGTGTGTTTTGAAGTAATGTAGGTTTTCTCTGTTCTCTCTCTCTCTCTCTCGGGCAGCTCCAAAGAAGGGCCCAGATGGTTTGGCTCTGCCGAACAACTACTGTGATTTCTGTTTGGGAGATTCCAACCTGAACCAGAAAACTGGCCAATCAGAAGAGCTTGTGTCCTGCTCAGACTGTGGTCGTTCTGGTAAAACAAACAAACAAATACACGCACTTTCACGTGCTTGCTTTCTTTTGATTTTCTTGACCAAATGACCAAATTATCTCCATTCTCAGGTCACCCTTCATGTCTGCAGTTCACTCCAGTGATGATGGCTGCTGTGAAAACCTATCGCTGGCAGTGCATTGAATGCAAGTGCTGTAACATATGTGGAACATCAGAAAATGATGTGAGTTGGTTTACCACTATATAGTAGGGGTGTAATGTATCATAGTTGATTTCTGTATCTGAATATCCCTATTTGGATTCTCAGTGATGTAGTTTTTATATGCTTTTCCACAGGACCAGCTGTTGTTCTGTGATGACTGTGACCGAGGTTATCACATGTACTGCCTCTCGCCCCCTATGTCTGAACCTCCTGAAGGTAAAGCAACATGTAGTAATGTCTCATACACACATACACTACCGTTTAAGTTTGGAGTCAGTAAGATTTATTTATTTATTTATTCATTTTTTGAATAAGAAATGAATAACTTTATATTATTAACTTTATTAAGTAACAGTAAACGTTTATAATATTTCAAAAGATTTCTGTTTCAAATAAATGCTGTTTTTTTTTTTTTTTACTTTCTATTCATCAAAGAATCCTGATAAATGTATCTCAGTTTCCACAAAAATTAAACAGCACAACAGTTTTCAACATTGATAATTATAAGAATTGTTTCTCAAGCACCAAATCAACATATTAGAATGATTTCTGAATAATTGTGACACTGAGGACTGGAGTAATAAATATTTTAAAATTGTATTATTTTACAATATTACTGTATTTGGTGTTTCAATGCAGCATAATCTATCAATCTTTTTTTTTTTTTTTTTTAAACTTACCAACCACTCATTTTTGATAGTGCTAAATCACACATTTGTGTTTTGATAAAGTTAATTTTATGTTTTACAGGAAGTTGGAGTTGTCATCTGTGTTTGGCCCTCCTGAAAGAGAAGGCCTCCATATACCAGAATCAGAATGCACCGCCCTCGTGATGGTCCTTTTGGAAAGACAGATCCTCAATCTCATAGTTCCTTCCAAGATTTGTTTGTTTGATTTAAGCAAACAAAAGGGGTCGAACAGAAGTTGTAGTGGAACAGAAAAGGGACGACCACCTTGCCCAGTCCCGCAGACACAAATAGCGGGAGAGAAAGAGAGAGGGAGTGAGAAAAAGAGTAGCCTCCGTCTCTTATTCCTCATTCACATCTCAGAAGGTTTGATCTCAGTATGACTGTTACACAGTTCCAAGTTTCAAACTACCCCTGCTCTTTGTTTTCAACTATTGCCCCCCCCACAACTAACACAATACCTCCATACCAAACACAAACTCTCCTGACCCTTTCAGCAGTACATACTTGGAAGTCGCTATGAGAATATTATGACTCTGTTTTGGAGTTCCTGCTCATATTAGACCTGATATTTCCACCCATTTCAGCAGACACTGTTAAACAGAAAACAAATAATAAAATGCAGTTTATATCAGCCAAAATAAATATTGCATACTCAGCCATATCCAAAATACTCTGTACTGACACTGTGCTTATCATCGAGAGAAATAGTTGAAACCAATCAGCATGCCAATGCTTGTTCATAATAAGCGAAATAGAAAAGAAACAATAATGTGTTTTTGTATATTTATATATTTGTATAGCATATAAAGGTGTGTTGTATTTAAGATCTTGAACAATAGAGATGGTTCATTATTATGATGGGAGTTGCTTGGGGATTTTTTTCCATAAGGATAGTGTCTGCAAATGCCACTGAAGCACAGAGTCTAGCAGTCAGTGCGTGAGCTCTTTAGTAACTGATGGATTCATGGTGCAGGTAAAGGTAGTGATTTTAAATTATATTTTTATATTGTTATTAATTTTTGCTTTTTTAGGGCACCCTTTAGGTGTTAAGAAACTAGTTAAAATTTAGTGGAAGGTGGTTATTTAAGATGTCGGGTAAAGCAACGAGGAAGAGAAAGCTGAAAAAGAAAAAGTCCAGAAAATATTATAATTATTTGCTGTTAATTGAGACATAATTAGAACAAAGTTTTACAGACCACGCTGAGATCAGTTTGTCAATGTTTATGGTTTGATAGATTCTACCAAGAATGTTAAATCCCTTTCCAGGTAATTCCGAAGGATTTGCTGTTGAGTACATGAAAGATTTATCTAGTATAAGAAAAATACATGGACAAAAACTTTAATGCCATAATTATCATGTTTACTGTGATTACATTTCATTGATTACAGCCATGCATAGATTACACAAGCATTTTACTCGCATGTATTCATTTATCAGATTAAAATTAAACTGCCAATTGCTAGTTTGTGTAGTATAGTGCGCAAAGGTTCTTCCAGCACTCAAAAACTGAAAGCTCTGCTTCCTGATGTCTGCTGTGTTAAATAACACATTTACAGATTTTTTTTTATTTTAATTTTTTTTCTGGGAAACAAATCATTAATACCCACCAATCACCATTGGTGAGTAGAGATGTCAGAATGACTTTGTTAGTGTCACATGCTTGGTTATCTGGTAAATTGATTTACTATTGTTTAACTGAGAGACTATTTTCAGTCCTTTAATCTGAGGCCTGTATTGGCGTCTTTATGGTATCAGATGTGTGCCATTTAATTTACATTTTTTAAGAAACCTGGATAAATTAGTCATCCCTTAAAGGAATAGCTCACCCAAAAATGAAATTGTCGTCATTTACTCTTAAAACTGTATTACTTTCTTTCTTCTGTAGAACATATTGTGTGATATTGTGAGTTTGAGGACAATTGACTGAAGAAAAAAAAAAAAAAAAAAAAAAACGGTTCCCAAAATATCTTCATTTGTGTTCCACAGAAGAAATTAAGTCTTAAATCAGGTTTGGAATGGCATGAGGGTGAGTAAATGATGAAAGAATTTATTGGTTGAACTGTCCCTTTAACTTAAAGGATTGAATTATGATAGTGAAGAATAGAGGCGCTTTGCAAACAAGGTTGTTCAAGTGGCCCAGTGCTACATTCAATACAACACAGATGTGCAAGTATGGTATTTGCTAAATTTTCCAGAGCTTAGTTTGACTTCCTAGAGCAAGCTGAGGCAGATATACAGCCTGCTTCAAATGTTCCCCTATTTTCCTGTCTTCTATTGCCATTTCACAATCCAGCCAAAACTTCCTTTGTTTAAAGAATAAATCTAGAGCAGTGCATGCAGTTGGCTCTTTCAACCCTGTTCTTTGTAAATGTATACTGAAAGAAGAAATGAATTGACCTGAGATGAGTTCTGTGTACTCTGTAAGTCTTCAGTTTCAAAATAACTGCAGACCTCCATAAAGGTTTAGGCTTATATCAGATGCTGATACATTAATTATTGCTCATTCATAACATGTACAGGATCTTATCGTTGTTTTATTTTTCATTCTCAGTTTAGTTACTGCATGTTTACCTTACATGGTTGTTTATACATAACACATAACATTTAGCTTAATCTCACTCTGTTGTACTCTCACAGTACAGTTATAGTAAAGGATTATGGGGAATTTGATCATTTAGCTTTATGGTATCAGCCAACTAACTATTATTAAAATATAACACATATAAAATATAACAGTTTACCTGAATCTTTCTAAAAACTACACAGTTTATCTAGAGAAAGTGGCCATTTATTGTTTTGTTTTTTTTGTTTGTTTTTTATTTGTTGGGTTTTTTGTTTGGTTTTTTGTATTGCTTTGTTTTTTGGGGAAAAAAATGTTTTTGTTAGGTTGCTTACAGGGGATTTGTTTATTTTGTTTTTTAATGTATGGTACTTTTTTCCCCTAGAAAAATAAAACTTTCACAAACCATAATTTGTTTTGAGTATACTGTTCATCACTTATTGTTCACTTGTTTAATGCCTGTACTGTTCATTTACATTCTATTGAATGGTCCTATCCTATTGGTACACCACCTTTTTGATTGACAGAAATTGAGTGTCCAAAAGCGCATCTAAATACGTAACTAAAATAAATATATATTTAAAATTTAAATTGTAGAATTCCAGAAGTTTGAGGGTGTATTAGTTAGAACTTTAGTTTATTTGAAAATTTTTATAATATAAAAATGTATATTCCATGCAATTTAAAAAAAGGACTATTTAATACGCACATTGAAAATGGCATCAAAAGAATTCTTCAGTGGCTGTTGGATCTTTTTCTTTATTTATTCCATCTATACATAAGGCAATTCCAAATTATACACAATTGATTTTTTGTATTTTCTTTTGTTGAATGTGAACAAAGTACAATTACAGCTTTTGATGTTGCCAAAGAGCTATGACCACAAGGCTAAGTAACTTCTGACTTCTGTCTGACAAGAATCAAAATCAAGCAGTTTTGCATAATGACAGTTTATTATGTAAAAGCAGAGGCACACACAAATTTAATTATACAAATATAAAAGTAAAAGATGATTCAAGCCTATTTAGAGTTAACACAAACCTTGTTATTCCCTAGAAAATTGTCTACCAATTGAAGCACTGTATCTGGATCACTGATCAATTAAAAGCACCCATACTGTAGAATAACAAAGTGATAAAGTGAAAAATTACAATGTACTACAAGGCTTATTCTGCCTCACAGAGGCATGGCGATTCCAGCTGTTTGTGTCCCACTTTCGTTTATCTCCACGCCGACAAAGTAGCAGAGCCTTGAAGGTGACCCGGAAGGACTCATTACATAGGGCATAGCACATGGGGTTTACAGTGCTGTTTACGTAGCAAAGCCAGTATCCCAGCTGCCAGAGCTTTTCAGGAACACAGTATGAAATGGAAGCCAAAACCATGATGTTGTATGGTGTCCACGTGAGGATGAAAGCCAACAAGATGGCGCTTAGTGTCCGGGCCGCTTTTTTTTCTTTAATGATTGCACTGATGCGATGTTTTGCTCTGAGCTGGTGGCAAATGCTGTGTTCTGACTTTCTGGGTGTTTTTAAGTGGGACTGTCTGGTGGGATGCTCAGCTGATGAGTTGAACTGTTCTTGCACACCCTTGGTATCCTCTGATCTGCTTTGCAGGTCCTTCAACTTAATCCTGACTTGATTGGATGAAGGTGTTTTTGCATTGATGTTCTGCGCATGTTCCTCATCTGTGGAAGAAGACAATGTGCTATCATCCTCATCCTCAATGTTCCAGCTGCTGTTGCAACTCTCATGAACTGACTTCTGCACTTTTGCTGCTGTTTTCTTTCTTGTTGTATTGAAACACCCAACTGACATGCCTTTGGCAAAGCCTTGTCCCTTTCTGCAATTTCCTTCCTTTGAGCGACTCAAGTTGCTCTTGGTACTGGTTTTTTGCATTGATAGTTTGTCCAACCCATCCAGAACACCTGTAGTGTTTTTCACAGACCCAACAAAACCAGCAAGTCCTTTCGCTCTGTTCTCAATTTCCCAATAAATTTGCCAGTACAGAATGATCATGATGCTGACGGGTAGGTAGAATGCTGCAATGGCCGTACCATATGTTATCAGAGGTACTTTCAAGAAGGGGATGGAACAGGCTTGAGCTTCATCTCCGGATGGTCGTCCCTCCACGTGAGGCCAAAACAAGATAGCAGGCCCCCATAGCACAAAGGATACCACCCATGCAACAGCGATCAGTACCACTGCCGTCTTCGGAGTTCGCTTAGTTCGATAAGTCAGCGGTCGTGTGACTGAGAAATATCGGTCAAAGCTTATGACCAGCAGGTTCATTACTGAGGCGTTGCTCACTACATAGTCAAGCATCAACCACAGATCACAAGCTAAATGTCCCAATGTCCAACGGCCCATGATTATGTATGCAGTATATAGGTTCATTGACAGCGTACCCAAGATCAAGTCTGCCACTGCCAGACTCATAAGAAAGTAGTTACTGATGGTCCTTAGCTGAATGTTGACTTGGATGGAGATGACCACCAGTGAGTTGCCCAGGATGGTAATAAGGGAAAGCGATCCAGTCACGAGCACAATCAGAACCACCTCCCATACCTGATGACCCCCGAGTGGGCCTGTGGTAAGGTTTGTTGCCTGTGAGGTGCAAGTGTGGTTCATGTTCCCAGGGGAGACACAACATCAGATCCTTGAATGGCCAAATACATTCTTCAGCGGGAAAACCAGAAAGTGTTTCCTGCATTACTGGTTGTGAACACCGCCGCTCTGTGACTCTGTTTTCAGGTAAGAAAGATAGAAAGTTTAAATTTTTTAAAGCGCACTCAGTAATTTTTCAGGCCTGAGATTGGCTGTTTGATAACGCTATCATTTTAATTGGTTCTCGCTTAAACCTTATCTTACATATTAAGTTAATAACCAGTTTTATTGAGCCTCATTCACTACTGAAGATTTTATACCTGAATCTTTACATTTGGTATTCCTTTTATTTTAGTACCAACATTTAGTGGCAAATATGTTGAATGTGTAATTATTAGGGCTGAAAGTCTTTTTACCCTCAAACCACATCATTTGAAAACTCATAAAAAGGATCTAAAGATTTTCATTTACTTTATTTTCTCAGTGTTTGATATAACTAATGTGTGTTGTTTGGACTTATACAGACACATATTGGAATTGACATGTTTATGAGATGTGGCTTATGAGCTAAGATGCTAACTTTTATGCATATCAGTCTCAGAACATTATTTAATTTAACATAATTTAGCAAAGCACAATGGGAAAACATTCAAAACTCACTCTCAAACGGTAATGTTGCTGCCTCATGTTTACCTTTGCAAGGACATTGAGTATAACACCATATCCAAATTACCAAATGGGTAATGATTCTAGTTTAAATTTCAAGTATTAAATTCCTATCTTTACATTATTTGTTTTCATATATTTATAAAAAGCTTTTTTTTTTTTTACGTCATGTTCATTGACTGCATAAATTGGTTGTTTGCTCCTTGAAGTCAAGAGAGCACAAATGAATTGTCTGTCTTTGGCTGTTAAAAATGCTTTAGGCCTTCGAAAGATTCAAGCTGTTTATGGTTGTAAATTTGTGTAGCCATATATTAATTAGCTGGACTCAGTCGTCTATATAGCTTTCCAGTGGATGTAAATACAGCAAACTTTAAATAAAAGGCTGATTTACAGGCAATGGCCTGAATCCCTGTGTTTGACCTGAAACTCTTTTAAAAAAATAAAAATAAAAATCTTAATGCATATTACCATGAAATGGTAAGTAGTTGGCAATATGATTAACATAATAAGTGCATGATAAATGGACACTTACCTTTTTGAAAACAGCTTTTAAAACTTATTTTAAAATAAGATGTGTATTTCTCCATTTCTCCAGGTATCCACTGTATGATGATGCATCATTAACACCTGATGCCATTTGGAATCAACTTTGCACCATTGGATTTGATGATCACCAATACCCAAAGAACAGCTACATCCACAGGTGTGTTTGACTTGTAAGATGTTCTGGTCATAGAAAATACTTTTTGTAGTTCATCGTATCATCATATACCCCACTGGCTCATCCACCTCGTCTGGCTAGAGGTGGCAATGTGTCCTCCTCTTGCTGCAGCGGCGGAAATAGGCGACTGTCATAATACGTGTAAATACTGAACGAGAGGCTGCCAACTGTTCATACTCAAAGCACTGGTGACGATGTGCAGACACCTCTCTCCATGTTTACCTCAAATGAGCTCTGAGAGCTGATGAGCTAGATGGGATGGTGACCATTCACCCTCATTTATAAACATGAATATGGTGTGTTACAACAATTGGAGGTCACACTGTTTTCTCTCTCTATTTATATATGATACTTGTTGTACAAATGACCTGGGTTACATCTCAGTGATGGTTTAATACATGTACACTATGAGGTTTACATTTGGAGTCGGTGAGGTAGCTGTACAATCCACAACCAGATTTAAAGGGAAACAACACAATAATGATAATAAAAATACATTTGTTTCATTTAATGTTTGGAATTCTTTACTTCCCAGATTCTACATTCTCGAAGGGTTAAATTTAGAGATATCTTAATCAGCCGGTAAGTCATATAACATGTTTTGTTTCATTTATGTGGTTAAAGACATTTAGTTTGTGGGTCTTTTTTATGTAAATGTGTACTCATTTGGATAGAATTATGACGTAAACTGATAATACAAGTGAGAGGAAATAAGTTTAAGTCTGTTCATTGTATACTTAGCAAACAGTCTGCTCGTGTTTTATGTAAAACAAATTTGAACAGTTTTCCGTTTTCACAATTTTTAATTTCCTCTGTTATCATTTAATGTGACGCTCTTGTGAGTGACTATTAGACTACATATAAATATGTGTGTGTGTGTGTGTTTGCCTTTATAGATCATTACAGACCAAAACACCTTTGTAGTTAATCAGTAATCATCTCTTTCTCACACCCCAGTCACTTCTGCAGAGCTGTTGTGGCAGAATACACACACACACACACACACAAACGGCTCGTTTATTGATTAGAGGAGAGTGAGGTTAGACTTGCAGCATTTAATTAAGGTGCCCTAGGTGAGGAGAAATGAGACGGAGGTAAAACTAATATACCCAGTTGTATTCTGATGATACACTTAAATGCTAAGGCCACATTTATAACACTGAACCATCTGTTGTCAATTGAATAACACTTCTTCTTTTTTTCAGACAAAATATTTAAGTATTTTTTTTTTTTTTTTTTTAAGATATCATTTAACCATTAAACCATTGTGATGTACATTTTGATTAAGTGAAGAATATCATCCAGATTTCTGGACAGTGAGCAAAGTTTTAGTAAGTAAAAAAAAATTAAAAAATTAAAACATTTCTTTAACTTTTGTAATGGGTATCTATGTGTATCTGTTCACCATTCCAACCAAGAATAAAGGGAAGTATGATGTGTTGCTTCCTCCTTGCAGTTTCCTGGCTTTGTAAGCGTGAGATGTCTTTTACTACAACTTACGTTTGTGGAACATAAAAAAAAAAATCATGCATCATTTCCCTTTAAAAATAGTGGCTGATATTACCTGGCAAGGGCACCCTTGGGTTTTTTTTAAATTTTTTTTTAGTGTCTTCACTATAACCAAGTCATTAACTTCTTCTTTTTTTTATTGTAAGATAAATGAAAATATCATTATATACGAGAGAGAATCATTTCGAAAGCTGAACCATTGTCTCTGAGTTTGGGAAAAGTGCTTTTTTAAGTAATTCTAATTTAGCCTAATCATATATTTGTCTATATTTTTAATTAGATATTTTATTTTATTATTATTATCTTCACAAATTATTTTACCTTCAATTTTACTTTGACATGCAAAGAGCAGATAAAGTTTTTAGCAAATCCCATCTGCTCTCTGGTTACTTAAATTGTGCACTGCTCCACAAGGTAATCACCGTTTCACCTCACTCTCCCCTATGTATTTATGAATGTTTTATTATTATTATTATTATTTAAAAAATCTGTATTTAATGTACTTCCAATGAATACTAAAAGATGCCTAATTGTAGTCTGGGTAAATGACAATAAAGGTCTGCTGCTTAGAGGATGGAAGTGTGAAAGACTATGAACATTGCAAGAGGTAGAAGCAAAAGGGAAAGAGGTGAGAAATGTTGTAAATAAACGTATGCTTAGGATGTCTGCGTTTTGTCTCGTAAAACAGGCTCGACAGTTGTGAGGCTGGTCACGCAAACTCTAAGGTAAAACTTTTACAGTGTTTCCTTTAGTTTTCAATAGGTTGTACATACACTAATGCATACATAAACTTACAAGCCAAGCAGCAAGCCACCATTTTTTCCAATGAGTGAAACTTTTTACATGTCCACTACAATGGACAACACGACTGAAGCAACATAAAAATCCTCATATTTTAACCATACTTATGAACTACAGTTTAAACAGTATGTGAACTAGCATTGAAGATTTTCAAATATACATACTGTTATAATGAGCAATGCAATAAGAATGTAGAAAAAAGGTAAGATGATAAAATGAAATCTAAAAGGGTTAGTTCACCCAAAAATGACATTTCTGTCATTAAGTACTCACCCTCATGTCGTTCCACATCTGTAAGACCTTCGTTCGTCTTGGGAACACAAATTAAGATATTTCTGATGAAATCCGAGAGGTTTTTTTATTTTTTATCTCTCATAGAAAGCAATGTAATTATAGTCATTCAAGGTCCAGAAAGGTAGTAAAGACATCGTTCAAATAGTCAACGTGACTATAGTGGTTCAACCTTAATGTTATGAAGTGACGAGAATACTTTTGTGCGTAAAAACAAAACAAAACAAAAATAACTTTATTCAACAATTTCTTCTCTCTGTCAGTCTCCTTTACTGTTTATGTTATAGATAGAGTGGTGCAGGTATGATGTCAGAACCCGGAAGAATAATTCGCCGCTGGTTCCTTTGAGATTTTCCTATGGGATTTTATAATAGGGTTTTTCAATTTATGAGTAAAATAATGCCTGTGGTAGACATAACTTCACGATGTTTTGATGTTTTGTTATATAATGTACACTGCACACACTCACACCTTTAGCTGTCTTATCTAGTTACTTAATAAAAACATACATTTTCAAAATTGAACATAACTGCTTAAAAAATTCACGTGTTCGGTATGGGTGTGTGTAATTTACATTGTAGAACAAAACGTCAAAGTATAGTTAAGTTGTTTACCACAGCCTTTATTTTACACATTAACTGAAAAACCCTATTATAAAACCCTATAGGAAAATCTCGAAGGAACCAGTGATGAATTAGACTTCAGGGTTCTGACATCATACCTGCACCACTCTATTGTCCGGCTCCTGCGTCAGTATCACACGCATGAGTCGCGCTGCTCACGTGAACAGCGTCGGCTAATACTGAGTCGGTGTTCTGACGTAGAACAGGGGAGCGCTGCACTGTCTATACAATGTAAACAGCATAGGAGACAGACAGGGGAGAGAAGAAATGGTTGAATAAAGGTTTTTTTTTTTTTTCGTTTTTGCGCACAAAAAGTATTCTCGTCGCTTCATAACATTAAAGGGGCTATATGTAAGATTTTCACTTTAATAAAGCTTAAAAATACCTGAATATGTTTGTAGATATTTAGGAAACATGCTAAGTTCACCTACTTGTTTCTCAGAAAAACAATGCTACAGCCAGACATTCTACTCTGAAATGTGTGTTCCGTGTCGGAATGTGTGTCTTTGTTTTGGTCTGTGCGAAACCAGTTTATCCAATAGTATTTCGACATCACAGGTTGGCAGTTGGCGGAAAACACCGCGTATTGCAGCAATGGAAACCAGCAAAAAACTGGGTCACAGAATCACAGATTCTACCTGACCTAAAAAGCCTCTGCATCCATCTAAAAATCTCTATGAAAGACAGCATAAATCAACTCATCAGCTTACAGTGTGTAAGTCTCCTCAGCTTTCATTGTCAATTGCACTCCCTCTTGTTGCGTGTCCTCAAGCTGGCAACCCGCGTCTTTGAAGGAGGGGGCGGGGCGAACAATATTTTGAATTTGGACTGCAGTACCTATTTCGACCACTGGGTGTCATTCCTACATAGAGCCCCTTTAAGTTTGAACCACTGTAGTCACACTATTTTAAGATGTCTTTTCTGGGCCTTGAAAGTTGCTATGACGTTGCTGCCTATGGGTGGGTCAGAAACCCTCGGATTTCATCAAAAATATCTTAATTTGTTTTCCGAAGATGAAAGAAGGTCTTATGGATGTGGAACGACATGAGGGTGAGTAATTAATGAAAGAAATTTCATTTTTGGGTGAACTAACCTAACTTTTTGATGGATTCAAATATGTTTGTATATGTCTGTGGGTGTTTGTAGGTGTTGTGTACTTGCTGGTTTTGATAAATATATGATTGTGTGCATATAGCATCAAGGCATCAGTGTGTGTTGCTGTGTTTTTACTCTCATGTCATTCACTGTTGCTGTTTTTCACTAAAACGATTGAAAAACTGAATGACAGTTTTGGCCATATTAACATCATATCAATAATACTCATATTAAGACATAAAATCATATAAATAATAAAAATAATAATACATTTCACAACCTGGCACACAGCTAAGTTCTAAGGTTCCTAAAGATGTCTTTCAAGACCTGATGTCCATTGCGATTAACATTGAACTTTTACAAATTCCGTGTTCTACAGCTCTGAAAGATCTTCAAATTAACTTTGAATATTATCACTTATAATAACTATTAAGATTATAATAGGTGCATGTTGATGAGGCTAAATTAGCATATAAAAAGTAAAAAGTGGGCTAACTTCTGTCTAGCAGTTGTAGGTCATATATTCATTGTGATTGGTTGATCAAGGACCAATAAGTGACCAGGCATTAATCGTATTATGAAAGCTTAAAATTTGATTGGTTCACACACACACACACACACACACACACACACACACACACAGGTTTGTTTTGCTATCTTAGTGGGGACTCTCCATAGGCGTAATGGTTTTATACTGTACAAACTGTATATTCTATATTCTATCCCCATATTCTAACCGCTGGCTGGTCCCCACGATGTAGGTGATCTCAGGTTTTTATTACATCGTGGGGACATTTGGTCCCCACGATGTAATATAAACAAGAACACACACACACACACACACACACACACACACACACACACGTGTAATCTCTATTCCAATTGATGCAGGATCTGAAGTGGTTAAAACACTGTTCTGCATAATACAGCAGGGGGCGCCAGACTCTTTCTCCACACATACATCTCAAATGACTATTTTGACAGTTTTGCGTTCTCTTTTGAGTCCGGTATGTAGGCTATATATACTGTAGTAAGCAGTGCAGTACTGTTTCTTTTTTCTCTCTTTCTCTTTTTTTCTACAAATGTTAATAAACCATTGCGCTCTGCACTTTAACGGAACGTTTGAGTCCTTGGGATGTTCTGGGGCGCCAGAGGGGCTGGACCGAAAATGGAAAACCATCTGAGAAAACAATTTTGTGGGGTGTGTGCGTTTCCCATTGTTTTAACCGCTCATCCGTGGGACAGGAATTCCACAACTGCTCCCGCCCACAGTCATTAGTCGTGTTCGTAGAATATTTAAATTGCTCATTAACAAGGTAATTTGTTTATGTTTGTCTTCTTTCCTCTTTCTTCTATTCAGTCAGTTCTGTGCGCGCGCCACAGGTGGGCTGTGCTCTCTACACCTGTCTACAGGAATGACATGTGATGCCCGTGAAGCATCACTGAAGCGAAGCGGACCGTAGCGCGCGTCCTCTCTGCATAGCGCGAGCTTGACCTTTGGTGGACTTGAGGCTGCTGTGCTATTAAAACCAGACCAGAAAACTTACAGGTAAGACAAATGGCTCATAAATGTATTTAGTAGCCTAATCTTTCCATCTAATCGATGATTGCTCCCTGAATTTGGTGAATTCTACAAAACCCTGTTGTTTGGCGGCTGTCGATTTAACGTCTTTACCGTGTCTCGCGCTCAATGCTGCCCGTTAGCTTATTTCTAAGCGTCTTGTGGCCAGAGTAATTAGGACTAAAGAGTTGAAAAGAAAAAAAAAAACTAATAACTTAAGCAAACTGTAATGTGTATGGGTGTTCCTCACCTTCAGACATTTTTATGTCCTAGGGATTGATTTTTCAATAAGATTTCAACTTTTTTTGTTATGGGAATGTTACATTTAAAACCGATGTGCAAACTTTTTATCATTTATTTTGCTTCATATATATATATATATATATATATAATTTTTTATTTTATTTTATTTTTTTATTTTTTTTGACAAA
>RJVU01053127.1:3349098-3399162 GCA_003731715.1 Anabarilius grahami
TAAATAGACCAAATATGAAAAGCATGTTCATAAGTGATCTATACAATATGATCATTTACATGTTAAGTTACACACAATTTACATAGCTTAAAGCAGTGATGTACTTCATTATCTCTAGTGAACTGTTACAAAACGGTCTATAATAGAAATGTTAGATCTCAGTGTGTTTCAAAGTTTGACCTTTGTTGCATTATTATGTGTTTGCAGCCTAAACTAAGCTTCAGTGATTACAGTACACATGTGTCCTTGTCTGAGTTTCAATCTGCTTCTCCCACATTTCTTTTTCCATCATAGCTGGTCTAATGATTTTTAAATTAACATCAGTTTTGATTATTCCCAAATTATTCATACAGCGTTGACTATCGTGAAAATGGAAACGGTAGGTATGGCAATTGCGAGTGACAATTTTTCAGTCATTTTAGGATTTGTATCCTGGTAACTGCCTAAAGCATCTCTGAATGGGAGTTTTCATCTTGTATGTCACCCCAAGCAAAACTTGCCCTTAGAACTAATTCCAGCTGTCTTGAATCTTATGTGTGATGCAAGGAATTGCACAGTTTGTTGAGCAAGATTACTTCACTGCCATATTGGTGACACCTGCAGGCAGCTACAGTATTTGCCTAATAACAAACGTAGAACCCTATCGACTTCGTCTAAATCAAATATAACACTGAAGTCAAATAAATGTATTATGAAAATTGCAAATCGAACAAACCTGGGAAGTATTATTAATATATTCTTTATTGTCAGAGAAAGCATGTTTTGCCAATCAACATGTGCAGTGCTGTTTAATGGAATGTAGCACTTTTGCAACTATTGCAACAAAGTATTTCTGCATTGCTCTGTTCCAACCCTATGATATTACCAGGGGTCAAGTCTCACCTTGGGACAGGGTGGGATGCAATGTAGTTGGCTCCATGAAACAGTCTAAGCAGGGAGCATTTGTAAACAAGCATTAATACTTATCCATGCATGATGGGTCAAGTAGAAGAAGAAATTAAATATTGTTCTCTTGCTTTAAAGAAACTCTGCTTGCAAGCATGATCTGCCATAGTGATTTGATAATTTCCATTATTTAGAGGAAGGAATTTAAGGTTTTTCTTGGATTGAAGCTGTTTGAAACTGTACAAAGACTTCAAGAATTCTACAAGAATCCAACATCTCAATAGTTAACCTAAAAATGAAAATTCTGTCATCATCATGTTGTTCTAAACCCATATGACTGTCTCAATGGGGGTTTTTGTCCATACAAAACAATTTTCTTTTGGACCCCATTGACTTTCATTATTTGGACAAAAACAGTTGAAAACATTCTTTGAAATATCTTCTTTTGTATCATACAGGTTTAGAATGACATGAGGTTGAGTAAATGATTAAAGAAATTTTATTTTTAGGTGAACTATTCCTTTAGCATATATCTTTAAATAGCAAGGGGACAAAAATAGTCATGATATTCAAAAAATGTCCCTTTAAAACCTCTGGTGCTCTTCGCGTGTCGGTCAAAAATGTCCAATTTTTATTTTATTTTAATGAAATGAACGTACTATATTTTAGTTCGATAAAGGTTTATTCAATATTTTGTATTTTTTAGGGAAATTTATGGTACTAAATTATATTTATGCTGTAGTTATAATCTATTTATTCACTTTTTGAGCATAGTCCTGAAAATAAAATTTCCAACTCAAAGACGATACTTGGCAAATTATTGCTGAAGTGAAAAAAGATTTAATTTTTTTTTACGTTTATTGTTATGAAAAATGCACAAAAATAAAAATAAAAATTTTATATGAAATATATATTTTCAAAAACACATTTTACTCTAAAACTGCAAGAAATTCAAAGCCATAAATCTAAACAACTTGTGTTCCAAATCTGAGCTTGATATCTAAAAAAATGAGCTTTCAGTAAGATTTTGTTTGGCTGCAAAGTTTTCACTAGATGAAATTCGTCTCCCATTAATTTCCAATGCAGTCATATTTGATCGCAAGGAGCACAAGTGTGACTTATTTTTTTTTTTCAGGACCATTTAACCTTTTCATGTCCATGATTTTTTTTTTTTTTGTGTTAAAGGGATAGTTCACCCAAAAATGAAAATTTGATGTTTATCTGCTTACCCCCAGGGCATCCAAGATGTATGTGACTTTGCTTCTTCAGTAGAACACAAATGATGATTTTCAACTCCAACCGTTGCCATCTGTCAGCCGTTAAATGCATGTCAATGGCAACACAATCTATAAGAGTCAAAAAATATGCACAGACAAATCCAAATTAAACCCTGCGGCTCGTGACGACACATTGATGTCCTAAGACACGAAACGATCGGTTTGTGCGAGAAACCGAACAGTATTTATATCATCTTTTACCTCTAAAACACCACTGTGTCCAACTGCCTTGCAAATCCAGTTAGTGAGGTCTGAACGCGCTCTGACAACGGAAGTGATGTCTCCCACTCATTGAAGTATAAGCGCTAGAGATCACTTCCGTCATCAGAACGCGTTTTCAGACCTTACCAACCGGATGCTGAAGGCAGTTGGACATAGTGGTGTTTTAGAGGTAAAAAATGATATATATACTGTTCGGTTTCTCGCACAAACCGATTGTTTCGTGTCTTAGGACATCAATGTGTCGTCACGAGCCGCAGGGTTTAATTTGGATTTGTCTGTGCATGTTTTTTTGACTCTTATAGATTGTGTTGCCATTGACATGCATTATACGACTGACAGACAGCAACGGTTGGAGTTAAAAATCATCATTTGTGTTCTACTGAAGAAACAAAGTCACCTACATCTTGGATGCCCTGGGGGTAAGCAGATAAACACCAAATTTCCATTTTTGGGTGAACTATCCCTTTAACATAGCAAGTGCCAAAATCCAAAAATTCCAAAAAACAAATTGGTAAAAAATGACAGAAGAGCACCAGAGGGTTAAGAACATCCAGAAAAATGTTAATTCCTTGAAAAAAATCTACCAAAATTGACTGTATTTCCATTACAGCATTTCTTCTGTGTGGTCTTGTGGTTAGTTAAAATAAAGACCGATCCAAACCTTTGCCTTTATTTTGTTTAGTCTGTATTTCTGTCATCTGTACAGTGAATCTAAAACTGATTCATACAGTGAACATACAAAGATGCCATGTCTGCTCAGAGATGCTTTCAGTTAAAAGTGTGATGACCACTTGAATAAGTGCTAGAAGGTATTTGTGTGTGTTTTATGTGTGTTAGTCTGTTTATCAAGTGATCAGTGATGATGGTTCAGGTGGGCAGTACAGGATGTTTGTGCATGTGTTCTCGTATGTGTACATGTTTGCTTTTAAGTGAAAGACACAATTGTTTATGTAGAGAGGGGAAATGCCAAACCATGCTGAAGCAAAAACAAGACAGCAGCTCTGAAGTGAACCTACAGCACACACACAAACTGTTTGTTTATTTGTGAGTTTGAAAGGGCATTGCATGAGACTGAAGGGGGTTGGCATGAGTTTGTCTTTATCATGTGTTCATCACCAGATTAATTATGTACTAGATGTGCGTGGGCGTGTTTATGTGTGTTTGTTGTCTGCTTCCATGGTTACCATGTCCATCACTGCTGCATGTTTTCTATGTCTGATGCTGTGAATAATTCATTCAGCTCTTGAGATGGCAATATGCATGATTAGCTGCTCATTGATATCCGTTAGTAGATTTGCGTTTAAATTTGAATAGGAGATTATGAAAGTGTATACTCTGTGTATCCGTATTATAAGTGGCATGCTGGATTGATTAAAATCTGATCTTCCTGTCTCCCTCCTCCTTTCCACGAGCCCTAAAAATATAATTAATGACATTATAAGGCCTCCTCTACACAAGCCAAGTGTTTCCAACTGTATGATGGTTTGGCTAAACGCAGACAGTCAGCAAGTCTGAAATGATTTTCAAAATACAGACAAGAGGAGAACGGAGTGATAATTCTTGAACCTTGATCTTGTTTTTTCCCATTTTTTTAAGCAATGTCACTCTTGCAGTCTCACTCTTGTACTAGATATCAGCATGGCTTTAATTTGGCCTCTGGTAATCACAGCAGTACAACAAAGTGAGTGTGATGTCTTGCTAGGTCAAATGTTTTTTCTTTGCTAATGGATTGCTTCCGCATTTGGCCTCAGTGGCCATCGCAAATTCAATTCAAATTCAAAATTAAAGTAAAACATTGTTTATATTATATATATATGGGTCATTGACAAATATGGTTTTTAAATTTGTAAAAAAAAAACATAATGGAGATATAATTAATTTTGAAGTTTTATTAAGTGTTAACAATGAGATTGTGTTTTTGTTAATCAATTAACACTGCTTTTGTCATTTTTTACAAGATGGACAAATTTTGTCACCAAAAAAGTCATTTGGTTTACCAAAATTTCGGTTTTACCGAATGACACTTATGGTTATACCGAATGACGATATTTTCAAACAATGCTAACAGGCTGATATCTATCTAACTATCTAGTTAGCAAAAGGACAATAACATTTTTTATATTTGGTTCAAGTTTTTAAAATATTACAACATTTTCCGTGTTTTATAGCGGTTGTACCGAATGACCTGATGTTTTCGGGACATGGGTTTGAGCAAGTGAAAACATGAATTTTTCAAATTGTTAAGAGAGAGTTAGTTACTTTGCTTCATGACCATGTGGTCCTTTGCAGGTGTCTGAATGATGTCATATCCTGTCACAGGACATTGACAGCATGACTTGATCCAAAACGGTCCCTTTATATTGGTTACTCCGAATGACATCAATGAAATTCATTTTTCCGGACATTTTTTCTCATAACAAAGCAACGACTTCTACACATATTTTTAATACCTTTTTGCACTATGTTGATATATGATGTTATAAAATCATGCCAGAATAAAAAATATATGCATTACATTTTAATATATTTTAATCACAAATGGGCCTCAGGTTTTCATCTTCTTGTTGTCTGCCCGCTCTGAACCTGGAGTGTGAGAAAACACTGAGAATTTTATTTTCCTCACAACTATGTGGATACTTGCACTACAAATGTTGAAATGCCCTGGTGCTGTTGTAATCTATATGAGCACTCTTTAAGCATTGCTTGTCCAATGTAACTGTGGTAAAAAAAAAAGGAGCTTTTGAAAGGCTTAGTTGTGTTTGCAGTGTTTCTGTGCTTGCAGTGTTTCTGTGCTTCATCTGTTTGTAATTTTAAGAGAGAGATTAAACAGGCCAAAAAAAGAGACAAATAGTCTTTTGCTGACGAATGATATTTATGCATCTGACAGCTATTTAGTGATCATTTGTTACAAATGTGCCTGAGCGTGTGAGGAAAAAGAGGGAGGACTGAGGAGGGAAATAGCGAAAGGGAGGGAGGAGAAAAAAATGTTTTGAGGTTGAATCATGTGACTTTGTTTGGCCATTTTAATAGCCTATAGTCATGTTTGCATGTAGTGTCAGCGATCAGAAGATGTTAGACTATTTTTCTTGACTCTCTCTCTCACTGTTTATTCACTTCATACTTACACAAGTTAGATTGTGCATAAGTTAAACAGGCAACCCTTTTTCTCTTCCCTTCCTTAGTAAGGGATGACTCAGCCCTGTTTTTTTTCTGTGTACAAAGGGAAAGGGAAGGATTGCAGATGGTGGAAATAGAAACTTAGAGATCTAATGAAAATAGGAAAAAGTGAGAGAGAGTCTGACAGAGATTGACTTACAAAGTAATGCAAGAAAGTTTGATAACAGGGGAGAGAGAGAGAGTTGTTTGTGAAGTTTTTAAAGTGGTCTTTTGACTAATCATCTGTGGGTGGGGCTTTGGGTGTGGGAGATTGTCGTCAAAGTTTTCCCTTCATGGACTTCTAGAGCAACAGAGAACGAGAACGAATACATTTGTTTTATTTGGAGAGTGAGTGAGAGAGAGAAAGGAGAGCTCTATTAGTGTGCAAGCATAGAGGATGGACCGTGAGCATGTATGAATATGGATGTGCCCGTGCTTCAGTATATGACAGGGTAGAAGATTTTGGAGTGTGTCACATGCCGAGGCGAGAGGAGTACCTGCATGTGATAAGATGCACACACAGACTTGTCAACAACACCCTGAAGATTATTAGTTCATAACCACCAGGAGTGAGGGATTCCCTTAAAGAAAAAGACAGAGAGAGAGAGAGAGAGAGAGAGAGAGAGAGAGAGAGAGAGAAAAGAGGGAGAAGGATGAAATACCGCCGTAGGGTAAGACTTCTTGTTTTAATTACATCTGTCTATGTGGGTGTGTCGTGTATGTCTGTATTCCTGTGTTCAAACAGTGATGTTTTAGTTTGTAAAGGTGAAAACCAATGTCCCACTTGTTGATTCCGTTGTATATAAATGGTGGATTGCAAACATATTTTTTCTGATTGTTTGAGTGTGTACAGAGGTTTTGTTGTTGATTTGCCACTCTTTTATGCATAGCATGTCATGCATAGCTCTGGTGACACACATCTTTCCTACGAGGCCAGTCTGCCTATCGTATTGTCCAAGCCAGAGATCACTCATATGGGCTGCAGAGCACAAAACGGCCCATATATGGAAGAGCTGAGACATATAAACTCAAAAGCCCAGAGAAACGGCTCAGTGCCAGATTAAACAGCAAAGCTGTAGTACACCTCCCTCAGGGAGTACAGTACCCACATTCCCAGCTGTAGGAATGGTGTCCACTGGCTGCTGCTTTTGAAATACCATATAGAGCACTCAAACTTAAAGTGCCCCTATTATGCCTTTTTAAGGTTCCCAATATTGTTTTGGGAGTCCCCTAAAACAGATTTACATGCATGCAAGGTCAAAAAACACTTTCGTTTTCTCCTACCATTTAATTTCACCTGAGTTTTTGATGTTTTGTAAACGATTCCTTAGAAGCAGTTCAAAGAATTGTGAACTAAAGTCGTGCTCCATCCTTGATCATTACTCCAAGTAATAAGACAGACAAGCTGCATTAATCGACACATTTTTAGACAATACTGGACCCAAATCTGAATAGCAGAACTACAGAAACATGAGTTAGCTGGATAGCAGGAGACAGACTAGGGTGTACGTTACACAACATAACATACAAAACTACGAATTTGGAACGATCGCTAGAAAATATAAACATCAATTATTAATCATACTTACAGGTTGAGATTCAGAGGAGCTAGCTGGTCCAAATAAACTGGGCTTTGATCCATGTTTTAAGACCAAGCGTTTTGTGAATCCTGTGTTAAACTCCCAGAGGTTTGAGAAGCATTCGCCAGTAAAATGATGGGAACACAACAAAAGATTGTACTGCTGTGGTATTGTTGAAAAAATGAATTTTCCCTGGCATCTGCACGCACAATAAGTGGGCGGGCAATATGCTAAAGTTTCGTTGTGACGTCACAATGAAACGGCTTGGGATTCGTTTTACAAACGGCTCGTTTAATTGACTCAGAGTCGACTCTTACTTTTGAGATACAATAACTTTATATACGGTGCACTTTCTGATTTAAAACTTTGCAGGATGTTTTGATTCACTTAGAACTATATTACCCACTACATGAAAGATAATTTTCAGAAATCCATAATAGGGGCACTTTAATCAGAATTCTTTGTTGGATAGACAGTGTGTGACACAAACATACAGGAACTCGGGATTTGAGTCACACAAGCAACTTGAGATCTCTTTTGCATCTTATGTTTCCTCCGTTTTGGGCAACTGCAAATGTAAAAGGGGTCTAAAATATTTTTTGATCCAGACACTCAAACTACATTTGGAGGTAGTTGAAAATACATGTGACCACATTTAATTTGTAGTGTTAATGCTAATCTGTCCTGATGAATCCTGGGCAGCAGCTAAGGACCATCTATACTCAATCAATCAACCTTTGCACTAAAACAAGGGTTTTAAATGTTGGTTATATGCAGATTTAAAATACAAACAACTTTCTGTTTGAAAAAGAAATTCGGAAAGCCCATATAGACTTATAGCCCATATAGAACATCTTCAGTATTACAAGGACAACAGTGTGCTAATTTCCGGCCTTTTTCTGTGCTTTATCAATATGCATACTGTAAAAAATCAGAAGTTTTTAAAATTAATATTGCTCTGTACTTTCAGCAAACAATAAATTCTAAACTGAATTTTTTTTTTTTTTTTTTTTTTTTTTTNTTTTTTTTTTTTTTTTTTTTTTACTTGTAGTAGGTCAGTAAGCTTGCATTTTAAGTTAAGTTGAGCATTAACTTTACATGAAAGTGATGTAGAAATTTCTTAGTTTGCCTAAATTGTCCATCAGTTTGCTGAGCAAACGGAAATGGTTACAGCATAAAGAGTTACTTTCTAGACCAATACAAAGTTGTTAAACTTATTAAAATGGAAGAAACTTCTCTGAAAAGAATAACTTAAACTTAACTTTTACAACAAATATAATCAAAAACACTACATAGAGCTAAAACATCTATCAGTTATGAATATCAATTATTTATGTCATTATAAGTCCTCATGCTTTGACCAAAACCACACGTTTTCAAGTGCATGATGCATGCTTAGCAGCCTCGCCACCAAACTTGACATTGTAGGTTCTTGCTATTTTAATATTTTACATTTGTTAATAAAAAGTGGCCTAAAAGCTGACTTACATTTTTTATGTCAAACTTTAAAATAGCATTTGTCTGAGAAAATGAAAGTTGGATTTTTTTTCACACTGATGTAGTAAGTGATGTATGTAGTCATGAATTTAGTGACCCTCCCCTTGATGAAACCACAAGTATTCACAGGAGGCACATTTTAGATGCATGTAAACTCCAGGTGTAAACAGTAATGTGTCTCAGCTGACCACTTCTGATTCAATCACCCGGGACAGTGGTTAATACCAGGTAGAAACAGGGCCAGATCCAAAAGGAGGCCTGTGATTGTGAGCTTAGCCCACTCTTGCAGACCTCCATCCCCCTTCTTTCTGCAACTAAGCTGGAATAAATAGAATGGCAAAAAAGATCCTGAAATCTTGTGGACCTCATAACAGCATGAACACAGAACCAACTGCAAAGTATACACTTTGTATACACTTTGTTTGTGGTCATTAGTGTTTATCTGCGCTCAGCTGTGTGTTGCCATCTTCAGTCGGTTCTTTATTATTGTTTGATTAAAAAGTTGCTTTCTCTAATAATCACTTCCACCCATCAGCTCTGCATCTTTGAGCAGACCTGCTCAATTCATTCCTCCAGCTGAATAGTTTGTGGTATCTGCCTACTTGAAGTCTCTGTTGTGACATCCATGCTGTTTTTTAGAGAGGTCCTTTAAGAAATTCTTCATGCAGGCAGAATCTGAGAGCTTTTACCCTTGAGCTGTTTGAGCAATCCTCACATTTGTCTTAGCAACAGTTTGCATTGAGCCCCTATTTTGCTGTAGCCTTAAACTCCAGCTGATTGGAATCTTTATTTTTTATCTATTGCAACATTTCTTTCTTGTCAAACATACATATCAGTATTTTGTCCATGTTTATCGATGGTATTCAGTTGACTAGTTAAGGATGCCTTTTTCTTTTATCATTCTACCATGAAATTGTTGCAAGTTACCAGGCTGCTAAAAGTACTTCGTGAAAAATTTATTGAGTCTTTCAAAAGGGGTTTTATTTGAGAAAGTGTACTTCTCTGTAATGTGTACAGAGAAGTTAATTGCAACGCCTCGCAAGAAGTGCATGATTTTTTTTCCCAAACGGTTCAGCGGAAATCCCCGCCTTGCAACCAATTTCATTGGCTGAGGTTACTGTGATGGTAGGTTTAGGGATCAGGGTTGGGTGTCGGTAATTGTTACTGTGATTGACATGGCCAATGAAATGTTTAGAATCGGCTCCAGGGCGGGATTTCCACTGAACTGGTTTGGGGAAAAAAATAATGCGCAAGAAGTGAATCAAACTGGCGCTCCCCATGTTTCGTGTGATTGGCTGTTTGCTGCACGTGTCACACTTTCAGGTGGACATGCTTCAGAGTTAAAATCACAAACTCTGGATCAAACCCTGAGTTGACAGAGAATGTTAATATCGACTGTTGGGAGCCTGTTGAACCTGATCTAAACCAGGAGGTATTTGTATGGTTTTGTCAACTCTAAACCTACTCTGAAACTTAGAGTTTGCTCATCTTGCTTCATGCAACAGGCCTCTGGAGGTTGCTGTGCCAGTTTTGGAATTAGTTATCACATTGTTCCACATTGGTGTATTATCCCATATGGCAAAAAATATAATTTCAAAAATATTTTTAAACATATTTCAAAATATATTTATGAAACGCTCTACCAAAGACGTCATCAAATGCAAGATAAAAACAACTTAACTGAAAAAAGTAAAGTTTTTTTTTCCAGTAAAGTTTTGTTTTTATCTTGCATTTGATGACTTCTTCATTGGTAGAGTGTGCCAAACCTCATTTGGACTTGTTTGAAGGCACGGTGAGTTCCTGACTACTCTCCAAAATATACTTATGTAAAGATATTTTCTACCAATTCATTTTTGGCCATTCTTTTTGTATATTTTAGAAAATATATATATATAAAAAAAAAAAAAATTTAANATATATATATATATATATATATATATACTTTAAAAGCATTTTAAAATATATTTTGCTCCAATATATTTCAAACAAGAAAATAAATTCACGTCATATTTAAAGGATTTTTATTGTTTTCTATAATACGTGAACATACAACACATTTAAATAAAAATCAGCAATGAACATACTTTACAATGTTGCAAAAAAACAAAACAAAAAAACACCGTCACACTGCAAAAGTTGTTCAGGGATAGTTTAAGGAACATGACAAAGAGTTCAAGGTGTTGCCTAGGCAGGTGGTTTTAATGTTGTGGTTGATCAGTGTATTTTAGAATGTACATTTAAATGGTGGATACAAAATATAGTTTTGATCTCTAGTAGGCTATTCCATCCATTTGCATTTAACCTAAATGCAGGCTACTGTAAGATTGGAAATGTATTTTCTTGAGGCTGAAATACAGTTTGAAATGTATTTTATGAAGCTTGAAACTAAATATATTTTCAGTTTCAAAAATATATTTCATTGAGCTTCACTGTGTACAACATATATATTTAAAATGTATTTTGGCCAGATTTTTTTTTTTTTTGTTGCATCATCAGTCTAATTTTCCTGACCCTTAACATCTCATATACAAAATAAAATGTAGTTGTTCAGTTTATATGTCAGTCGAATGGCCCCTACAGGCCCCGGTATACTTCAAACAAAATCGAAGAACGAACTGATGTGACGTCATTTCGAACAAAATCAGACCAAAACGAAGTTCTAACTTGGCGGTTCTTTGCCACAGCAAACTTTAATCTGGACCAGTATTCATGCTGATAGTCAAAAATCAGGTGCTGCATTCATTGCTTGGTCATTGAGAATGCATGTAGCCAAATCTGGTCATGTGACTGAATCACGTGACTCTGGTCATATGCATTTTGGGAAATCATTTTGAAATCAGTCTTTATTTTTTTCAATTTTGTTTGAGGCTCTTTGTTGAGCACAAAATAACATACATTACCATCAAATAAGTAAATAAATAAATGAAAAACTCTGCACTTCGTTCCTAAACAAGCTCCTAAGTCTTACACAAAACCATTCCAAACTTGGCTTCAGTTGAGCTAATGAATCTTCAGTCTGTCAAATTGACAAAAACAAGTATTGTTAACAACATTCAAGATCAGAAACTGATTAAACCAAGATCATTAACTTTAGAAAACAAATCATTATTAAAAAATTATCACACTTCCATGTTCATGCCCATTACATCATAAATACAGTAACAGATAAAGGCAGTACAGTTTCACAAAAGCAGAATAACAAGAATACATTAGATCACCACAAACAATTGCACACAAACCAGAAGTTGTTTTTGAGTTGTTAAAGAGTTTTTTTAATTTAGAAGCAGTCATGCACTAAAAAAATCTGTAAAAATAGGGCACAGTGTACTGTATTAATTTGACGGAATTTTCCGTATTTATTTTTTACAGGTGTTTTACTTGTATTTTGTTTGCATTTTGAACTTCATTGCGTTGTTTTAGGGTTAACGGAAATGTCCGTAAAATTACTGCATAATGTCCTGGTAATTTTCTGCCAGTACTTTATCTTTTTTTAATGGATTTTTTTTTTACAGTGTAGACTTGTTTGGTATGAAACCACTTGGCCAAATTAAACACCACTAATGAACACAGAAAGCATGAGGGACACAATGAGGAGAGGAATTCATTTTAGGGACAGATATCATTTATCATCTGCTTGTTTTTGTGTACAGTATGTCTGCATCATAGTGTGTAGTGTACATAAGAACACAAAACACACACACACAAGACTAAGAGAACAATGGATTAAGAATGGCAAAAGGAAAGATTTGAAAGTGCAGGTGGCCATAGAGGGGGTATCTGGTGAGTCGTTAAAATCTTGCTATAGGCATTTTAGGCGACCCTTATCGCCAATTCATTGGAAAAGAATCTGTGGAACAACAGTGGAGCAGAGCCAAGGAAAGTGAACATCCACTCACTCCCCCAGCAGATTATTGTTCTAGCATGAGCTTCCACAGGTGACCTTCCTGCCTCTCTCGCATACATACACACACACACACACACACAAACACTCTCTTTCCTCACTCCAAAGACACACTTCCTCAAACACTTAAGGTCATGTCAGATTTTCCACTGGATTCACATGCAGAGGTACCAGCACTAACTCTGAAAAACAGACAACTGTGTTTGTGTGTCAGGAACCAATGCCAAATAGTTTCATGGCACCCTTTCTTAGTGGATTTGTGCTTGCATGAATGTGTGTGGTTTGTCTTTTGTTGATTTGTGCTTATTCTGACATTGACTGTGTATATCTGTGGTGTTTACTTTAGGTCCATAAGGAATCTCTTTTTTGTTTGCATTTTTGCACTGATTTTGGAGGGAAATCTACAGAATTCTGTGAAATTGATTAAAATATGGTAGAATGTCTTGTATACTAGATTCTTGTACTTAGTTAAAATGGTTAACTAATTACCTGAAGCATTTAATAAACAAAAACACAAGGGGCAGGGATGTGTACAACTTGAATGACGTGCCTTCCAATTCTGCGGATATTCTGTGGAACTTTCTTCAAAATGTCTGTGGCCACAGATTCCAAGTGGGCCCAGTTATAAGTCTTCATACGCTCTCTCAGTTCCTGTACTGTGGCTCTGCTGTGTGTAAATGTTTGTATCAGTATTCTCTGTGTTTTTTCACTTTCTATCTCACTTTGTCTCTCTCTTTAGGCGGTTGATGTAGAGGGGGGTGTAAGGTTAGTGATGGAGAGCGCTCTCTCTGCAAGAGATCGGGTCGGTGTCCAAGACTTTCTGCTCTTGGAGAACCACAACAGTGAAGCTGCTTTCATTGAAAACCTGCGCCGACGGTACAGAGAGGGCCTCATTTATGTAAGACATACACATGCACCAGCTCAACTACAGCCAGAATATGCTAAATACATAGTATAGTTTAAATATATAATGCTATTTAAAAGTTTATGGTCAGTAAAAATATTTTTAATTTATTTATTTATGCAATGACAATCTATTTAAAATAAATTATGTTCACATGAACTTTATATTCATCTAAAATTCCTAAAAAAAAATGTGTGACGAATTCCACAAACATTTTAAGCAGCAAAACTGTTTTCAACATTGATAATAATAAAGAATGTTTCTTGAGCAGCAAATCAGGATATTAGTATGATTTCTGAAGGATAATGTGAGTCTGAAGCAATGGCTGCTGAAAATTCATGAATAAATTACATATTAAAATATAAAATTTAAATAGAAAACAGTTATTTTGTAACAGTATTTCACAATATTACTTATTTTTGATCAAATAAATGCAGCCTTGGTGAGCAAAATATACTTTTTTTTAAAACACAAAAAAATCTTATTGAACTGTTTCTTTTATCTCTCTCTCTCTCTCTCTCTCTCTCTCTTTCCTTATAAGACATATATTGGGTCAGTGCTGGTGTCAGTGAATCCTTACAGAGAGTTGGAGATTTACTCCAAACAGAATATGGAGCGCCACAGAGGAGTCAATTTCTATGAGATCTCACCTCACATGTGAGTGTTAAGTGTGTGTGTTTATGTGTGTCATGGCCCTGAGAATCCCTGAGAACATTCCGCCAATTCTCTTAGTATGACTCACTTTCCTGGAGATTCCGGAGACTGGATCATGCATACAACTTTCCACTTATACACACACATTCACACTCACACACACACACCCACACACTCATTTAGCTTTCCTGTAGCTCAGTGGTTAGAGCATGGCACTAGCAATGCCAAGGTCATGGGTTCGATCCCAAGGATTGCACATACTCCGATACAAATGTATAGTATAATGCAATGTAAGTCGCTTTGGATAAAAGCGTCTGCCAAATGCATAAATGTAAATTTAAAAAAACATGAAATCCTTCCCCACACCCATGCTATTCCAAGCTGTTTGATAGATTTAGAGGTTGCCAGTTATTGGAAATGTTGTTAGCTTTGAGACTAATGCTAATGTACTCCTAAAAATTCACTTTTAGCTCATCCATGCATTTAGATTTCCTCTTCTCATTCAGGAAAATGGAAAATTTTTTATTGATGACACATCCTGCACTACAGAATATTGTCCAATTAGATTCGAGCAAGTAGGAAATCATGGTTCATGGCTGTGACGTACTGTAACTAAAGCCTACTGGCTATTTAAAAAAAGGGAGTCCAATGGTGTCTACAAAATGTCAATACGATGAAGAAAACTGTGCTTGTCAAACTATTTTATGGTGTTTTTAAGCATTTAAACTTATACACATTAAGTTTGTTTTACACATGAAGAATATTTCATGCCATGGCTTTGAAACAAGAATTCTTAACTGTAACTGGTTTTATCAGGCTATCTGTAATTAAACAGTCTGTATCTGTCTGTGTGACTTCAGTTTTGCCCTGGCGGATAATTCATATCGTGCGCTGCGGACTGAGAGAAGAGATCAGTGCATTCTTATTTCGGGAGAGAGTGGCGCTGGAAAGACTGAGGCCTCCAAAAAAATACTTCAGTACTACACACACATCTGTCCCACTCGCAACAACACACACACTATCAGAGAGAGACTGTTGCAGTCCAACCCAGTACTGGAGGTAAGCACAAACACTGTAAGGATCCTCTGTAGTCTGTACACAGCATGCTAAAGTTTCACTCTGTCACAACAGGCTTTTGGGAATGCTAAAACTCTCCGGAATGACAACTCAAGTCGTTTTGGGAAATACATGGACATTCAGTTTGATTATAAGGTAAATCCATTTCTACCTTAAAGACCACAACCCTTTACTGAATTCCAGCCCATATCTACTGGTCTTATTTTGGATACATGTGCCTTGAAACTACTTTGACTACACTTTGGTTACGTTCACACTAGTGAAAGACCGATATATTTAATATTTCACCAAATATTTGAGTATTTTCAGATTATTGTCATAGGCTAATACACAAAACAATGTTATTCCTCCTTTGTGCACCATTATAAAGTTTTTTTCTGTTTCTGTCCCTGTTCAGGGCGCTCCAATCGGAGGTCAC
This sequence comes from Anabarilius grahami, assembly GCA_003731715.1. Lineage (NCBI taxonomy): Eukaryota > Metazoa > Chordata > Actinopteri > Cypriniformes > Xenocyprididae > Anabarilius > Anabarilius grahami. The sequence goes on from RJVU01053127.1 coordinate 3,364,670, forward strand.
ATTCTGAACTACCTTTTAGAGAAATCCCGTGTGGCCCATCAGAACCATGGTGAGAGAAACTTCCACATCTTCTATCAGCTGCTGGAGGGTGGAGAGGACCCGCTTTTGAAGAGACTTGGTTTGGAGAAAACCAACCCACAACATTATCATTACCTTGTTAAGGTGTGTTTATGTTAAATGTGTGTGTATATATGTCCATGAAAGAGAGCAGATTTGTCTACGGTTATCAGGCCCATGTCCATTGTTTGCATGTTTGTGGTGTGTTTGTTTTTTGTATGTAACAGATACACTCTCTCTCTGTCAGGGTAACTGTCCACGGGTGAGCTCTATCAATGATAAGAACGGTTGGAAAGTTGTGAGAAACGCTCTCACCATCATTGGCTTTCATGAGGAGGAGATACAGGTGCGCAGAACACACACACACACACGTTTGTTTTTGTGAATTGTGGGGACATTCCATAGGCGTAATGGTTTTTATACTGTACAAACCGTATTTTCTATCGCCCTACACTAACCCTACCCCTAAACCTACCCATCACAGAAAACTGTGCACATTTTTACTTTCTCACAAAAACTCATTCTGTATGATTTATAAGCCTTTTGAAAAATTGGGACATAATGTCCTCATAAGTCACCCTCTCCTTGTAATATCTATGTCATACCCATGTCATTATACACATTTGTGTCCTGATATGTCACAAAAACGCGCACACACACACACACACACACACACACACACACCCTTTGGACATTAAATCTTCTGTCACAGTCAGGACACACACTCATAAAGTCCCTCTCCCTCTGTAGGAGCTGATGGAGATTGTGGCCAGTGTTTTACATCTGGGTAACACACAGTTTGGTGAGGATGAGGAGGGAGAAACACACATAACCACTGAACCGCAACTGCAATATCTGTCCCAGGTGAGCTGAGTACTCATGCTGTGATATCTCAATATCTGTCTGAACTTCATACCTGTTTCTGAGGAATTAGATACCAGTCTCATTAGAGTCACTTGTCTCAGGTTTGTTGTGAACTATTGTGAAGAACAGTGTCCTGAGGTTGTTAGGATGTATACTTTTCCAAGCTTAAATGCGATTTAGGTCTCCATTTCAGATACATATGTCAGGTTAATTAGGGGAGACATGGACAATTGAAACTTTTTTTCCCATTATAACTCTATTACTACTGCAAATGTACCTGCCATATTTTTGTAAAAGGAATGTTTATACAGTATGTGCCAAAACTACTAGAATGAACAAAAAGTACTGCTAAATGTAATTATTACATTGGTTGTAATTGTAAAACCTGAAAATAAATGATATAAAGTAAATCCACTGTATTTGAAATGAGTATGCTTCAAAGTACTAATATGTTTTAAGCAAAATCCTGACTTATAATTAAAATATTACAATATTGGTGAGTCAAAAACTTTGATTAAATAATATTCATCATACATTTTAAAGATCTAGTTTTTCTATTCAGTTTATAATAAGTAGTATGACAATTCCTCCAAGCTTGTTATGTGTTTGATGTCCTACACACATACAAAAACACAGGGAATGTGCCTTATTTTTTCTGTCAACAGCTGCTGGGTGTGGACGGGTCAGTCCTGAAAGAAGCTCTTACTCACAAGAAAATTGTTGCCAAAGGGGAGGAGGTAATATCACAATATCTCTCTGTCTGTTCTGTCTCTCTATCAGCTTTCAACATATTTGATCTTTGCTAATTTCCACATTCATTCTGTCCATTAGCAGATGCAGTGTGTACACAGTTGTTTGTGTGTGTGTGTGTGTTTGATTTCAGATGATTAGTCCCTTGAGTTTAGAACAGGCGCTTTCTGCTCGGGACTCATTGGCCAAAGCCATATATGGTCGTGCTTTTACCTGGCTTGTCCAGAAGTTAAACCAATCACTGGCCTTTAAGGTTTGTTCCTCATTTCTGTTTATGAAGACTTTAATGGGCTTATTTGTCTGAATGTCATCTTGCATGTACTGTATGAACTGGACCTTAGTGTGCTTTTTTGGGGGGGTTTGATGTGCCCTCTAGTGGAGTGTTTTTGAAGATAATGATGCTTTTGTTTTTTACAGGATGAAGTCTACTACTCCAGTAAATGTTCTTCTATTATTGGTTTGCTGGACATATATGGATTTGAGGTCTTTCAACGCAACAGGTGTCTTTCTCACTTTTTGACTTTCAGAACTTTTCTGAAGCATTTATAATAGTTATATGCATCATTCAAAACATATAACATATACCCCTGGTTTCACAGACAAGGCTTAAAGGGTCATGAAACCCCAGAACAATTTTTTTTGAGCTGTGAACAGATATGTTTAGGCTGCACATCATTGAAAACACTAAAGGTACTCATTCATTTTATTTAAAAGTTGAAATTAGTTATTTTTCAGAGCGATTTCAGTTTTCCGGTTTGAAAAGCAAAGTCGGAGCAACGTCACAAAATCTGACGTCATTGTGTTCTACCGGCAAGATCCGGAGTGCTGGTTGGCTCCAAGTATGGGCAGGTCGAACATACTGACGTCAATAGTTTCTGCATTTATTCATGATATAATGCTCATTCAATCCAATCACTGCGCTGTAGTATGCATAAGATTATAATTGCGGTATTATGCATGAGGAAGTATCACTTCTCTTACTATCTCTTGTCATTCAGAGACATATTGCTGGTGCTCGTTTCCTCAGTGCTACAACACAAAAATGCGTTTTCCTGCGACGCGACCAGAGTACAAGTTTGGGTGCATGTGGTAATCTACCAGCACAAATGGAAAATATGTTCGCATAAGATCGCATTACAGCGGAGAATTCAAATGTCACAAAAGTGCTGTTCATTCACCTCTGCGTTCGAACACGCGAGCCGTGTGTATGTTTCCCTCAGCACAGCAAGCACATTAGTGTTGTTTGTATTTTGCCCGCGATACGGTCAGAACTGGAGTTTGAATACGAACCCATCAAAAATACAATTGTTATGATATACACGCGGAGCGCGCATATGATCGGTTTCAGCGCGGAGCTCCTTATTGTGTTTAACACTAGCCACGTGGATCCTAGCTCATATACAGAATAAAATATCCGTGTTTAAAGTTTTTATAGACATTTTTCACATATTCTCCTGCACCAAACATGAACCAGCACGGTGTATGCACACATATTTCATCAAGTCTTCTTCAAATGAATTATATGTGCAAACTGGACACTGATACAGTGCTGTAGCCTATATCCGAACGCGATGACTCGATTATTCTAATAGACAAAAGACTGATTTAGATAAAAAATTCAAAGAAAAAATAAACTGTCTTTATTCTTTCTGTGTTAAACTAAGTGTTGTTTATCATGAGACTGCAGTGCTCGTAAACGTAATCAAAGTAGCCTATTAGCCCTGTTAAAGGTGCCATCAAACGTTTTTTACAATATGTAATATAAGTCTAAGGTGTCCCCTGAATGTGTCTGTGAAGTTTCAGCTCAAAATACCCCATAGATTTTTTTAAATTAATTTTTTTAACTGCCTATTTTGGGGCATCATTAGAAATGCGCCGATTTAGGCTGCGGCCCCTTTAATTGCTCGCGCTCCCCGCCCCCCCGAGCTCGCGAGTCTATCATTGCATAAACAAAGTTCACACAGCTAATATAACCCTCAAAATGGATCTTTACAAAGTGTTCGTCATGCATGCTGCATGCATACATCAGATCATGTGAGTATAGTATTTATTTGGAAGTTTACATTTGATTCTGAATGAGTTTGATGGTGCTCCGTGGCTAACGGGCTAAAGCTAACATTACACACTATTGGAGAGATTTATAAAGAATTAAGTTGTGTTTATGCATTTTACAGACTGCAAGTGTTTAAAAATGAAAATAGCGACGGCTCTTGTCTCCGTGAATACAGTAATAAATGATGGTAACTTTAACCACATTTTTCAGTACATTAGCAACATGCTAACGAAACATTTAGAAAGACAATTTACAAATATCACTAAAAACTATCATGTAATCATGGATCATGTCAATTATTATCACTCCATCTGCCATTTTTCGCTTTTGTTCTTGCTTGCTTACCTAGTCTGATGATTCGGCTGTGCTGCTCCAGACGTTAATACTGGCTGCCCTTGTGTAATGCCTTGAACATGAGCTGGCATATGCAAATATTTGGGGCGTACATATTAATGATCCCGACTGTTACTGTGACAGATATTGTGTACGTTAAACTGGCTTTCACTTTCCAGCCATGCTCTTCCATTAAAAAGAGGTGCAATAGTCCAGAGGTCCAAAGAACAAAACTTTAATCCGGTTGACAGAAGTATACAAATATGGGTGTCTGGGTGTGTGTGTGGTTTCTTTCAATGACGCACACAATATTGCCCAAATTATAGCAGTAACAAAGAACTATCTTCACTCCGTCTCAAACGCGTACACTCTGATCCAATATAACACGAACACAGAGAGAATACACGGGTTCAGATATATGCTGTTCCATACTGCCACCTGCTGGCTCAGTTGTGTAACTGAAAGAACTTTGTACAGTTACGTAACAGTCGGTGTTATGTTGAGATTCGCCTGTTCTTCTGAGGTCTTTTAAACAAATTAGATTTACATAAGAAGGAGGAAACAATGGTGTTTGAGACTCACTGTATGTCATTTCCATGTACTGAACTCTTGTTATTCAACTATGCCAAGGTAAATTCAATTTTCCATTGGATGGCACCTTTAAATATTCTTTCGCATTTCTCCCTCATATATTAATTTTCATTATTCTGTATAATGAGTGTGTTGTATGTCTGTGCTTCATTGGTTGTTCTCTCCCCTCTCCCCCCCCCCCTCTACACTCCCACTTTTCCAGAGCTTTACACACCCATTTTAACAGAGTTTTTGAGCTTTGAGGTATGAACGACCAGGGTAAAACACGGGGGGTTTCATGACCCTTCAAGCCTAGTCCCAGACTAAAATGCATGTTTGAGCTGTTTTAACTGAAAGCAACTTGCACTGACACATCTTAAAATATGTCACTGCCATTGTTTTGTCTCAAGATTCACACCAGTAATGTTTTTTTCTTATGTATGTTTATAAAAGCTACTTAAATGTCCTAATTGAACTAAGGCCTAATCCTGGCGTAATCTAAGCCATGTATGTGAAAACGGGCCTAAATAAAATATGAAAAGAAATGAGGGTGCAAGAAAGGAAGAATAATGACATGCATCTCTTTCTTTTGCTCTGTCTGTAGTTTTGAGCAGTTCTGCATCAATTACTGCAATGAAAAACTGCAGCAGCTGTTTATTGAGCTCACACTGAAAAGTGAACAGGAAGAGTACGAGGCAGAGGGGGTCGTGGTAAGTGTGTGGGAGGAAACTTATACAAAAAATTGTGAGAATATCTCTAATATTTCTTTTAATAACTATCTTTTATTAATTAAGCAAGCACGAGGGGGGGGGGTCTTCTATTATAGGCAGCAAACTCCTTTGTTTATATTTATGTTCTATTCATTTGTTTATTATAATGAATAGAATGTTGTATTTCTGTAAGCCTTATACAAAAGCATACAGCTACCACTTAAAGGTTGTCAGCAAGAATTTTTTTTAAAAGGAAATGAATACTTTTCTTCAGCAAGGATGCATTAAATTGATCAAAAGTGACAGTAAAGGCATTTATAATGTTATAAAAGATTTCTATTTAAAATAGATGCTGTTCTTTTTTTTTTTTTTTTAGCTTTGCATTAATCAAAGATTCATGAAAAAGGACTTTCCAAAAATATTAAGCAGGACAGTGGTTTTCAAAACTGAAGAAATGTTTGCTGAGCAGCAAATCAGTAATCACTGTATTATTATGACTTCTGGAGGATCACGTGACACTGAAGACTGGAGTAATGATGCTGAAAATTTAGCTTTGCCATCACAGGAATAAATTACATTTTAAAATATATTCAAATAGAAAACAGTTATTTTAAATTGTAATAATATTTCACAATATTATTGCTTTTACTGTATTTTGATCAAATAAATGCAGCTTTTCTCAGAATAACAGACTGCTTTCCTATTTCACCTATGTTTGTGTAAAAATTACATTTCTTGTGTTCTGGCCAGTGGGAGCGAGTGGAATATTTCAACAACAAAATCATATGTGACCTGGTGGAGGAGAAACATAAAGGCATCATCGCCATTTTGGTCCGTCTATATGTTCACCTTCAAAATATTCACTTTTTCTTTTTCTGTTCATCTAAATTAAGCTGAAATGTACTCAACTGTATCTGTATTGTGTTTAAATCAGGATGAGGAGTGCTTAAGACGAGGAGATGCCAGTGACATCACCTTCCTGGAGAAGCTGGAGGACACGCTGGGAGGCCATGCTCATTTTGTAACGTAGGACCACTAGCATGCTCTGTGTTTCTGTTGTTGGAGTAACATGAGTGGTGTTTAAGATGTTACTGGGATGTCGTCTGGTATCTGAGTGGTCCGTTTCATGTTCTAGTCATAAAATGGCCAATGGGAAGGTCCGCAAGGCAATTGGACGGGAGGAATTTAGACTGGTTCATTATGCTGGAGATGTCAACTACAACGTCAATGGTAAGGAGAGAACATCCATTCATCCATCTTTTCATCCACAGTTATTTCTGGTGCCATGATTGTATTTGTCCCCCCTACTTTTTTTCAGGGTTTCTGGACAAAAATAATGACCTGCTATACAGACACCTGAAGGAGGTAAAGCGTGTTTACAGTGGGGTGATGTTATGACTGAAAATATGTGTTTTTAAACCTACTGTTTGTAATTAATAGGTGCTGTGTCAATCGGGAAATCACATCGTGAGTCAGTGTTTCCATGCAGATGAGTTGATGGATCAGAGAAGACCAGAGTCGGTTAGATGAACACAAACGCACACACATGGAGACACATACTGTGCATAAACATAATAAGAAATCAAGTCTTGTCTCTGCTCAGGCTGTTACACAGTTCAAGCTCAGTTTGGCTAAACTGATGGAGATTCTGATGTCTAAGGAACCGTCGTATGTCCGCTGTGTAAAACCCAATGATGCTAAACAGCCAAGTAAGAGCATATATAGAGTATGTTGTATTAATAGACCACACCAATTAATATGCTTGTATTTCCCTATTTTGATATTATTGCCATTTGTGTGTGCTGTTCTCCATCCTTCATCTGTCTTGCCCTTTTTCTTCAGGTAGATTTGATGAGGTTTTGGTCAGGCATCAGGTAAAGTATTTGGGTTTGATGGAGAATCTGAGAGTAAGGAGAGCTGGATTTGCCTACAGACGAAACTATGAGGTGTTCTTAGAGAGGTCAGTCTCTCAGGCACTGATTTTCATACAATCAAGTGGCCGGTTCCTTTACTTTGCTTTGTACTTTGTTTCTTGCACAGATATAAGTCTCTGTGTCCAGACACTTGGCCAAACTGGCGTGGGAAACTCCCAGAAGGGGTCGAAACTCTGGTCAAACACCTCAACTACAGACCTGAAGAATACAAACTGGGCAGGTGAGAGGGGAGAAAAGAACAGACATACACACTACCATTTAGGGTCATTAAGATTTTTTCATGTTGTTTTATGCTCAACCAGGCTGAATTTGTTTAAACAAAATACAGTAAAAACAGCAATATTGGTAAATATTATTACATATAAAAAAATAATAATAATTTTAATATTTTTTTAAATGTAATTTATTCCTGATGACAGCTGAATTTTCAGCAGCCATTACTCTAGTCTTTAGTGTAACATGATCTGTTACACTCTAATATGTTATGATCTAATAACAGATTTACAGAGCAGTAGGAGATCTTGCTTTAATGGCTTTGGGGCAGCAGTGGAAGAGCCGGGCTGATGATAATTGATATTCAAAAATTGATCTTAATTTGCTTTCTGTTCAGGTCCAAAATCTTTATCCGATTCCCAAAGACTCTGTTTGTGACTGAGGATGCACTTGAGGCTCAGAAACAAACCATCGGTAAGACTGAGATGATAATGATGTCCCTTATTTGTAAAGTTGTGATCAGTTGCTTTTTTTAACATCTTTTTGGATAAGTGTTATTATTTATATTTATAAATGACGTAATAAAAAATTTTACAATAAAAATATTGAATTGTTTTTTAGCCGTCATTCTGCAGACATCTTGGCGGGGCTACAGGGAGCGAGCCAAGTACCACCGGATCCGACATGCAGGTAACCTTGACTGACTGAACGCAGACAGACAGGGATAGCAAGGGAAGGCAACAGCAAATCTGTTTGTCTCTTTCATTTTGCAGTAATTGTCATCCAGTCATGGTGGAGAGGGGTCAAAGGCCGCAGGAGAGCCAAGCATCGTAGACAAGCAGCTGACACTATACGCAAGTATGAGAGTATTTGTATTATGTGAATGAATGACTTGCATTGATTGTGTCATTGGTTTTATCCCTCCTTAATCCATCACAATGTTTTTTTTTCTGTCTTTCTGCCCTCCACAGGTTTATCAAAGGCTTCATTCTGCGCAATGAGCCTCGTTGCCCTGAAAATGAGTACTTCCTGGATCATGTGCGATTCTCCTTCTTGATGAAAGTGAAACGGAATCTGCCAAAAAGTGTTCTTGACAAGAGCTGGCCAAGACCACCGCCCTCACTCAATGAGGTAAGATAATAATGTATGATAAAGGTATGATATGTATAATAATAACTTGAACCTTTGAGCTTTGTTTGATCAGACCAACTGAAGATTGAATAAATCTGTGTTTTGAGGATGTACAGTTATGAATTTTTGAAGGGTGTATTAAATAGATAAAAAGTGACAGTAAAGACATTTATAATGTTATAAAAGTTTCTATTTCAAATAAATGCTTTTCGTCAACTTTCTATTCATCAATGAATTTTGAAAAAATGTTTGACGGCAGCATAACTGTACATCTCTTACCAACATTAATAATAATAGGAAATATTTTTTGAGCAGCAAATCAGCATGCTAGAATGATTTCAGTAGGATCGTGTGACACTGAAGACTGGAGTAATGATGCTGAAATTCAGCTTTGCCATTACAGGAAATTTAAAATATTTATAAAATAGAAAAACATCTTTTAAACTGTAGTAATATTTTACAATAGTTACTGTATTATTGATCGAATAAGTGCAGCCTTGGTGAGCATAAGAGATTTCTCTCAAAAACATTACAAAAAATGTACCAACCCTAAACGTTTGAACGATAGTGTATGTAAAACTTTTTCTCCTGCAGGCATCTGAGCATCTTCACAGAATATGTATACGCAACCTGGTCAATGACTATTGCAGGAGAATCCAGCCAGAGTGGAAGAAGCAGGTACAGCATTCATAAAAGAGCAAATACACACAAACACACACATACATGGATAAACATAACTCTCTTTTCTTACTGTCTGCAGTTGGAACAGAAGGTTGTAGCCAGTGCGATCTTTAGTGGTCAGAAGGACTGCTACCCTCAAAGTGTTTCCAAACTCTTTGTAGCCACCAGGCTAGGTAATATTTACACACACACTCATGAAAAAACATCTATGCCAAAAACACACACACACAAACAAATATAGAAACTCTGTGACACATTTTTATTACCACAGAGACTGAAGATATCAATCTCAAAGTGCTGCAAACTCTTGGGAATGACAACAAGGTGAAGGTAAATGTGTTTTAATGCTTTTGTGTGGAAAAAATGCAGAATGTTTGATGTATGAATTTGTGTATATTTCATATAAATGTAATATGCAGTGACTACTGACTATTCAAATATAATGAAGTGTGTAGTGAAGTATAGCGAAGTTCACCCACTGGGGAATTTTTGGATGCTTCTTTGTTTGGTAACTGGGTTCCATTGTAGTATTCATTAAAGTCCATGATGAATAGGTTGAGTTGAAGGTTGTATATTCGTTTCGAATGTTATAATATTTGAAATAAACTGATAAAAAATACAATATAAACTGCAAAGTAAGTTTAAACTGTAAATGAAAAGTGGACAACTTAAAAAGGCCAAACAAGAGGAAGAAGTTCTAAAGACCTTGTGTTCCCATTGAACACCTATGGCTTTATCCTGTTGTTTCCCCTGTAGAGGGCGACGCACATACTCCAGAAAACAAACAGTAGACAATGTGAACAAAAATGTATAAATGGCTGCTACTGAACTGGCATACAACAAAACAATTATCAGTATTTATCAAAAGGGGATTAAAAGAATTAATCTAATATTTTTTCATGTTGTTGATATTGGAGGGGTTGTGGATTTAATCGTATATTTTCTCCTCTTCTTTTTCAGTATGGTATAGCGGTCACTAAGTACGATCGGCATGGTTTCCGTGCACGTGTGCGTCAGCTGCTGTTGACCGCTTCATCTGCTGTGCTGGTCCAGGAAGCAAAAATCAAACAACGTATCGAATATGGCACATTGCTGGGTAATGTTACTGTAATACAGCTCTCTCTATTGTTGCCTAACAATACTGTACGACAACTAGGCTTATTAAAGTTGCATACTCCTGTTTTTCACCGTATCCAATTCTTGGGTAATCATACTCTTCCCTAGTACTCAAGCCATACTTTCTCATCAGTGTCAAACGACCAGCGCACCATTAACCTCACACTGGGTAGCACTTTACAGGACTATACAATATTGGTTTGTTTTATTTTGTAGGTATCTCTGTCAGTTCCCTAAGTGATGGATTCTTTGTTTTGCATATTCCCACCACTGACAGTAAGCAGAAGGTGAGAGAAGTCCTGTCATGCTCTGTGATTGTCTTGGTTGTGCAGTTGGACCTCTGTTATTTCACTTTGACCTTTGGCCTTCTGTCCTCTAGGGTGACTTGGTGCTGCAATGCGATCATGTGATTGAGACTGTCACCAAGCTGGCCATCATGGCAGACAAGATACACAATGTCAACATCAGCCAGGACAGGTGTGTGTGTGTGTGTGTGTGTGTGCGTGTGTGTGTCTCCTCACGTTGGCAAATCCTTTCATAGATGAAATGTATTTGGCAGTGGTGGTAATGTGCTCCAGGGAGGCAAGGGGCACACAGCTTACTTTACTGTCAATGTGAAATTTACTTGATTTGTTAAAAGCTGCATTACTCTATGGGTTTTCAATCCAGGATCCCTAGCATAGCAAGAATCTGAATCAACAAGCTTTGTGCTGATGATTTGTATGTATATGTAGACTATAGTTCAAATTTTTGGGTCAGTAAGATTCTTTTTTTTTTAAAGAAATTAATATTTTATTCAGCACAGTGTCAGTAAATAATTTAGAATGTTACAAAAGACTAAATAAATTCTGTTATTTCTATTCGTCAAAGAATCCTGAAAAAAATAATTTCACGGTTTCCACAAACATATTAAGCAGTTTTCAACATTGGTAAAAATAATAATAAATATTTCTTGAGCAGCAAATCAGCATATTAGAATGATTTCTGAAGGATCAAGTGGCACTAAAGACTGGAGTAGGCCTAAAGATGCTGAAAATTCAGCTTTGCCACCACCACAGGATCAAAGACACAGTGGTGCAGGGCTTCTCAACTCTGGCCCTCGAGGTCATTATCTTATTCAGTTGTGTTTAATTAGGGTTGGAGCAAAACTAAGGAAAGTGGATCTCGAGGGGCAGAGTTGAAAAGCCCAGCACTGCTATATCTTTGATAAACTAAAAACTAAAATTGCAGCCTTGGTAAGCTTAAAGCCTGGACACACCAAGCCGACTTCAGAGAACTAGTGGTGACGAAAACCATCGGTTGCTGTCGCATTGGCTACGTCTGGACCAAAAAGCTGCGCTTGAACACACAGCACAGACTACAGCCGACTGCAAACTAGCATGTGTGTTCTGCGCCTGCATGTAAGGAATTAACTGTCTATATCAGCAGGTATTAATAGTCTATATTTATCATTCAAAAGGAGGAACCGAAACAAGGATATACGAAATATATGCAAGTAATTGAAACCTAAACAAAGCAGCGCTTGCTTACCATTTTGAATATCAGTTATGTTGATAACTTTCTTCATTTTAAGTGGCTTATGTTGGTGAAAATATTCGTGATAACATAATATTAGACCAGCCTTCTGTCTGTGCCATCTTGACTTACTTGCTCTCTTTCATCACTTTCACTTTAATTCTCGTACACTGACTCGTTCGCTAAACTGCACATCCATTCAGAGTTCCCACTCTCACCAAAGGCCCAGACGGTGATTCAGAATGCTGAATCGGGCAAACTGCTGTCGATGAGAGCCGACGTGTGGAACACACCGCAAAAACTAACCCGACAGACTCTCGCCGACGGCCCGTGTTGGTGTGTCTCGGCCTTAAAAGATTCCTTTCAAAACATTTTACAGACCTAAAACTTTTGAACAGTAGTATATACAGTCAAACCAAAATGTATTCAGTCACCTTGTACATTTCATTCATTATTACAGTTTATTCACTATAGTTTAAAAAAAATGATAATAAAATATGACAAGATCTCAGAGTTAAACTGTGTCTGATTAATTTTTGGTCCCAAATTTTTATCAATTTTACTGGTAGTCCACTGTATGAAGAATTTTTGGGTATAATGTCACCGTTTACTTTATTTTGCTATCCTCACTTACATAAATAAACTATAGTGTCCTGCACCCACTAGTAAAAATATATCAAAAATTATATCTAGTGTCTAAATAATTTTTGGTTTGACTACATTTTTATTTTAGTTTTGTCATTGTTTCCATTTTATTTAATTTTAGTTTAGTTTATAGCAAGTATAATTATGTATATGCATGTTTACACTTTTCAAACTGAGCATGCTTTACTCTTCCAGTATCAGGTTTGCCATAGCAAAGGGAAAGGAGGGAGTGATAGACTTCACCAGTGGTTCGGACCTGCGAGTGGTCAAGACCAAGAATGGACACCTGTCTGTGGTGAGACTCTCACACACACAAGGCTAAAGAATTAAATGGTTTTGGTTAGAAGGGTATAGAGACAAAAAAAAAAAGAAAGAGGTGATAGAATTTCAGGAGGAAAGATTCAGAGAGGTGAACATGACATGTTTTATTTAGCAAAGCCGTTTGACTTGTTTAACAAGCAATTAACTGGTTTCTGGTTTCTCTTTTCTAGACCACCCCACGAATCTCATGAACAGCCAATGGCAGCTGACCGGCAGTGGATAGATCACTTTAGCCAATCACTACACAAAGCCAGACTACACTTTTTATGATTCATTTCAGTCTCACTCCAAAAGCACATATTAGCAAGTGTATATTAACGGCATTTGTAATCCCTTTTTTGAATACTGAATTTAGATAACATTTAATTAAGATTTTGTGAATTAACTGATGACATCATTTTATAAATTCTCTCATCTAACCAATCAAATGAATCTTTGCTATTTCAGTTGTTAGCTTCAAGCTTTACTATACAGATATGCTACAGTGTATTTTTGAGAATTCTCATGAACTACATAATTAAAAAAAAAAAAAAACTTTGTCATTTACAAATAACACCACTACCTATCAGCAGAGACAATTTATAACTCAATTATTGTTAACTAATTTGAAAAATGTATTTAATGTAATGGCTTATGGGTAATATGTTATCTTTGGTTTGCTCTATTATTTCTCTTTAAAACGTCAGACAGATGCCAAAAAACTGCTTTTTCAGCCATCGTTTTGAAATGGAGATCAGTCACGACATGCCTAAACTTACGCTGAACCAAGTGTTCCGTATGACATCACGTACCATCTGTTTTGTGGAAGAAAATCTGTCTCATAAATACACATGCACTAGAAATGCTTCTCAGTCATTTAATTCAGTAAACATGATTGTATAAAACATATTTCACTTTTGCACTTATTTATAATCAATAAATATTGTATAAAAAAAAGGTTTTGGCACACATTTTACATAAATAAAATAAATAACTTAAATAAATAAGACAAGGTGGAAAGTACAGGGGAATGACAAAGAAAAGGGGATGTAAAGTTAATCTCAGTCTGACCTCTGATTTGCTGATTATCAGTGAAGCAAGGAAGTGGGGTGTTTGGGGAATTTTGATTTTCTGGAATTGCTGACTAACCTTTTTTGTTTCAGTGAAAATTGTCTAATATAAACAAAACACGTACTGTTTGTTTAAAGTGCTTGCTTAAATGATGCTGACATTTAATACCATAAACACAATTATTGTATAATATAATAATACTTGCTGGACAAATAATACTGCTTAGGCAATCTCATGATAACCTACACTAGCTGCCATGTGCTCACTCCCCTGACTTATCACATACATGGAAATACTCATTAAATATAAAATACTGAAATGTAGATAAAAAAAAAACATTTTCAAAAAAAATACATTATATGTCCTGTCACTTGTAAACAATCAGTAAATAAAAAAATTGTAATAAATTATTCCAATAAATAAAACCGCAGTTAATGAGCTAGGTAAACAGCAACTGTGACATGAAGTTGTTTATGGATATGAATGTTAGTGTATTCAATTATGTATTTCCTTGGTTGTTTTATAATTTAATTCTAATACTTGGTTTTTCCTTTTTAAGGTTTTTCTAGATTTGATTGTGCATGTTTTTCAGTATTTAGTTTGAAGCACGCTGTAATCTCGTGCCAATCTGCTCAAGTACCGTTCTAGATCTCTCAGTATCACATATCCTCTCAGATGCTGAATCCAAAGGGACGCCCCTTCTGCTGTTGTCCGCTGGGTCTCCACAGTTGATGCCCGGGTGGGTTGCAAGAGGCTGACAGTGGTCTTCTCCTTTGTGTAAATCAATCCTCTGTCGGCAGAGTTCAAGGTCTGAGACGATTGTACAGCGGAGTGTGCGGAGCTGCGAGAGTTATCAGTGGGACTTGGGTTCTGGAGCTTCTTGGTGCTGTCTCTGGAATGATGCGTGCTGGGAATAGGACTGGAAGATGAAGTGGAGCGTAGGTGATGGAGAAGTGGAGATTTTGTAGATGCAGACACCTGTGTCATACTCCTCAACTGCAGAGAGAGAGAGAAACAAGAGTGTTATTAATCTGTTGTTTTTGTCCCAAAAAGCTAGATTTTCTTGGTAACGCTTTAGCAAACATTAGTACTTTCTAAATGCTTAACATATCATAAATGTTAGAAATGTTAGTTTTTTTCATATCTAACCTTCAAACATGTGGTTGAAACCCTGGATTTAGAATATTGCATAATTATTGTAATATTATGTCATATTGTTATTTAGAAATCTCAAAGTAACCTAGAATAAAGAAGTGGACTTTATAAGGTCTACCAGTTAGAAAATGATAACACCGAGATCACAAGACAGACCATACAAATATGACTAAAACATTCTACATGCCAAAGTCGTTGATGATAGGCTACTATTTTTAGATTTAAATATATCACAAATACTGTCAATATAGCCTACTCTATAAAAAAAATCCCCTTGGGATTTTCGTAGATATTCTGGTAAGAACCCCTAGGTTTTGCAACTTTAACGGGGGCATGATGAATAGTTGATCATCAGAGTCGTGACATAATGTGTCTGAGATCATTTGGCTGGGACACTGTTGTTTATCTAGCAAGTCTGCACTTGTAGGCCTACCTGAGAGTTGACTTGTCTCATTAGGTCCCGCAGATCGATTTGCAGACCCACAAAACTTTGGCTCAAGGTGGGCTGTGGCCTTCCTCGTTTGTCTCTTCTCTGCTCTCTTCTTTCTTTCGTCACGTCTCTTGCTCTCTCAAACTGCTGCCGTTGACGTTCCAGGTGAGTCCAGAAAGTTTGGAGGTAGTGAGAGGCCAAACGTAAACGCTCAGTGTCCTGAACCAAACAAATGCTGTTAAAACATACCCTCGTGCAGTAAAACAACTCAAATACGTGATAAAGATATGCGTGCACACCTGCATGTGTAGCCAGGTCTGATAACTGACAGTAACTGCAGGTAGTGTGCTCAGCTTCAGGTCTCCGTATTCAAAGAGCTCGCCACCAAACACCTGTTGTTTCTGTCAAGAAATGTAGAATTTTAGATACAAACTGAAAAATCATAACAATAATAATAAAATGATGCAACAGTACAAATCGGAATGTTGGCGTTCATTTGGTTTGGTTACTGGACAGAAGATATGAATAAGTTTTCTTACGTATTGGGACATCAGTTGTTGGACGCGGGCGCGAACAGTGCGCGTGAGGCGCAGTGAATTGCTGAAGGACAGCGCTCCTCTGTGGCCAAGAGGGGCAGAGTTATATGTAGACACCATACACAGCAGGATGAGGATGCAAAAAGGAGTCAGACACCGCCGAAACATCTGCAGAGAAGGGAGAGCGAAACTGTCAGATCATTCAAAGTAGTGATAACTCGTATATTAAATAGATAGGCTACAGTGATGTTTTATGAGGCACAATACGGGTTTATCACAGTTTAATTCGCCATTTTTTCCCGTGATATTATTGATCATATATCACGTCAGATATCGACCTCAATAGCCTACTGGCTGGCATGTGGCATACTGTCTGACTAACTGGATATCAGGCACTTTGAATCACATGGGCTAAACAGCAGACCTTATATGAAATATTTTAATAATAACACAAAAAATATTTTGCATCGTGTAGTGTTACTACCAGTTGCTTACCCAATATTGATGATTAATCAGGATCAATAGTGATCAATATCAATTGCATTAAAATGTCTTATTTAAGTGAATAACAATATACATTAAATTGCGTATCGTTTTAACTGTTAAAATACTTTCTCTTTTGGTAATGAGAGAGTTAAAATGAAATCGGCTCTTACCTCTGTTTGATCGTTTGAATATCAGCACTTGATTGTTCAGTCGTCGTTAGTGATTTGAGATGGTGATGCACCAGAGATTTTATCTTATATATTCGCTTTCGTTTCGGTTTCGTTCTTTTTTGGGAATGCCACTTCTTTTGTTCTTCTTTTTCTGTCATTACGCGTAGTAGAACAGTTTCAAGAAGTACAGTATAGTCTTGAAGATGGTACAGTATTTTCATGTGTACTGTAAGCCTTAAAGGATTATATATATATATATAAAATCCTTTTAGTACTTGTCACTGGGGCAGTACCCTAAGGTACAAAAGTGAAAAGGTACATCTTTGTACCTTACTTACCCCTAAATGCTGCATATGAGTACCTTAAAAGTGCATATTTGTACCTTAACGGTACATATTAGTACCTTTTTACCTTAGAGTACCGCCCATGTGACAAGCACCTTACCTTTTTTTCTGACAGTGAGGTGTGAAATGTAACTTTTTCCTGGAGATGTTCTGCTGCCCCCTTAGGGTGATGGTCCCCAGACACTGTAACTCATTTCTTATTGGTTAAACTGATGGGGTTACAATAAAATGACAGGTAATTTGGCTAAACAAAATTAAGTAAATATAGAGACATTGAAAAAAAAATGGTATGAGGTATAAAACATCAAGAAAATATCATCATTGTTAAAAAGGTCAAAAGAAGATAGATCCCACCATATTAAAGGGTTAGTTCACCCAAAAATGAAAATTCTGTCATTTATTACTCACCCTCATGCTGTTCCACATCCGTAAGACCTTCGTTAATCTTCGGAACACAAATTAAGATATTTTAGTTGAAATCCGATGGCTCCGTGAGGCCTAGGGAACAATGACATTTCCTCTCTCAAGATCCATAAAAACATATTTAAATCAGTTCATGTGAGTACAGTGGTTCAATATTAATATTATAAAGCGACAAGAATATTTTTGGTGCGCCAAAAAAAACTAAATAATGACTTATTTAGTGATGTCCGATTTCAAAACAATGCTTCAGGAAGCATCGGAGTACAATGAATCAGCGTATCGAATCTGCTGTTCGGAGCGCCAAAGTCACGTGATTTTAGCAGTTCGACAAGCGATCCGAATCATGATTCGATACATTGATTCATTTGTGCTCCGATGCTTCCTGAAGCATTGTTTTGAAATCGGCCATCACTAAATAAGTCATTATTTAGTTTTTTTTGGCGCACCAAAAATATTCTTGTCGCTTTATAATATTAATATTGAACCACTGTACTCACATGAACCGATTTAGATGTGTTTTTAGTACCTTTATGGATCTTGAGAGAGGAAGTGTCATTGCTCCCTATGGAGGCCTCACGGAGCCATCGGATTTCAACTTAAGTATCTTAATTTGTGTTCCGAAGATTAACGAAGGTCTTACGGATGTGGAACGGCATGAGGGTGAGTAATAAATGACAGAATTTTCATTTTTGGGTGAACTAACCCTTTAAGTGTCTTTTAATTATGTACTAATATTTAAAGTAATTATTTGGCATGCACTTATTGTGTTTCATGTTTTCACTTTGAATTTATATTTCAAAAATACCTGCGTGTAATTACATCTGTAGTTAATTACTGTAATTACATTATAATTACACCGTTGACCTTTCCCTTACACCTTAACCCACCTTTACATATCACCAAACCTGTCCCTGACCTTCCCCAAATCTGATTTTCAATACAACATTAACACAATAAGTACATTTTTAAAAAAAATTTAGTGTAAGTAGGCCTACATAGTAAAGACACCTAATGTAAAGTGTGACCCTAAATTCGGATGTATAGATGCAACTGATGTTAATAATATATGCAAAACACATTTTCAAAGCATCACTTTAAAGATGTTGAATATCAACTCACAGCAAAACCCCCAGTGTTAAATTAAAGGGATAGTTCACCCTAAAATTTACTCACTCTCAAGTTGTTCCAAACCTGTATAAATTTCTTTCTGCTGTACGAAAATATTTTGAAGAATGTCGGTAAACAAACAGTTGATGTATGGAAAAAAATACTATGTTTGGTTACTGACATTCTTCAAAATATCTTCTTTTGTGTTCAGCAGAAGAAAGAAACTCATACAGGTTTGGAACAACTTGAGAGTGAGTAACTGATGCCAGAATTTTTATTTTTGAGTGAACTATCCCTTTAACACTGCCAGTGTTTAAATGATCCACAAGGATTAACTATATAAAGACATATTAGACTTGTATATCTCACATCAGGGAGTGATTTCAAACATGCATAAAATGGCTCAGTTGACGTGAAAATAATAAACAAGCATGAATAAATGTGTAGGGTGCTGTTGCATAAAATGATATTTTACATTTTACAACCAATGAAGTCTGTTTCATGGAAAGTCACACGACAGTCCCTTTGGGGAAGACCCTCCCACGCTTCCTTACATGATCTAGTCTCTGTCTCTTTCTGACGTTGCCTTACTCAACAGCTGTTTTTTTGCCCCATGACAGCTGGACCGTACATTCTCACAAAAAATACCCTCTTAAATAAGGAGACCACAATATCTGTAAATTTGAAACATCTTTATTAAAACACACACACAAACATCATGGTTTCACTTGCTTGCCATGGTTTCAATGTTGCCTGTACATTTATCTGCAGTATTGCACATCTTATGTCCCCCTTTTCTCTTCTTTTTTTGTCTTTTTGTCTTAGTTCATTAAATAATAAACAAACTATAGCACTTTAGAAGTGATCTATCTGATTTTGTAATTTGTCTTTATTTAGAATGCTGTGCACATTTATAAGCCTGATATACTGTATATACACTTGAAAAACAAATGAAATCAGTAGATTGCTGACTAAACTTAGGATTTTCTGCTGCTTATGGAAATCAGAAGAGGTTTACTAATAATGTAGGTAAATGTTGCAGTTCTCCAAAACATTCGGACTTGCATGCGAGTAAGAGAACAGTATAGGTAAACATGTGCAAGTCAGTCTTAGCACATGGCTCACAATTTGTTTTGAGCAACAACTGAATTTAACTATTTAACAATAAAAAACCAGCAGTTTTAAAAGAAAATCCTCTGGGTTGTTCTTGTACATTCCCAGTGTTTATTGAATTTACTTTCTTTCAGTCTGTCTAAACTGGGATATCCTAATACTACAAAACATTTTTTTTTTCTCTCTCTCTCTCTCTCTTTTTGAGGGAATACCCATTCTAACGACACACAGAGATTTCATTTTTTCATTTTCTGTGAAGACATAAAGTGTTAAGACATTCATCATGGTGTCACTGGATGTTTAGGTAATCATATGACCATCGTTTAACAGAAGATGCCACACATTCTGACCACAGCTGTTATGTAAGGTGACATGTATGGATTAGTGTGTGAGGTTTATTTGGTGATGCAAAACCGCAGTTCCACCACATGAGTTTCTCACTTCTTGTTTTTGCTTATTAGCATTAGTTTTGGGTTGAGCAATACTTCCTTTCTTCATGCTCTCGCTCTCTCTCTCTCTCTCTCTCTCTCTCTCACTCACTCACCCTTTCTCTCTGTCACTCTTCTCTCTTTCTCTCTCAAGGGTCCGATAATGATAACTGATAAAAACTGGAAGGTACATACATATCTTCACATAATTATAGAGGCAATTATAGATAGATATTGCATGTTACCTACTTAATTTAAAATACATTTTCATATTTTGTTTACATTATATAATCAGCAAAAAAAAAAAAAAAGTCAACATTAGATAACTACATTCCTTAACATGAACACAAACATCTACAACACTTCTACAGCATTTATTAGTCTTATCTAATGTTAATCTCAACATTTACTTATACATTTTCAAAAGATCAAAATTTGTTAATACACATGGTACCTAAATAACCATTTTTATTAACTCATATTAACAAAGGTAAATAAATATAAAAAATATATTGCTCATTGTTAGTTCATGTTTGTTAATGCAATGTTAACAAATTAGACCTTATTGTAAAATGTTACCAAAAATTTTAATTGAAACTATACATGACTTTAAGAATGTCTTAGAATTTGGTTTGTCCCCCTTTTGCTTTATTGGCAACAGCACTAGAGCTGCATTAACATTGTGTAAAACATGAAGATTATGTAATCCAGCATGTTTTGAAATGATCAGTGTTAGAAATTATTTGATTAGTGGCCTAGTTGTTATGAAGAAGGAGTTTTGCTTTGTTTCTCCTTGATCTCTCTTATCCTCTTTTTAAGTTCATCTTTCCTGTTTTTAATCTGTTGTACTCCTCTAAGGAGTATCTTGTTATTTCCTATAAGAGCCACACTGTTCTATTCATGCCTATAAGAGGTTATTCACTCCTTAATGTTTCTGTAAAATGGAAGATAAGACCATACATGAATATAGCTTTCCTTTGTTTTAAGTTGGCCTAACGCCCTAGATTTTGCTATATAAGTTCAATACATTTTGGCTTCGAGTGAACAGCACTTCTCGTGTGTTTGTGTCATTCTTAGTCCCTGGTACCAGCATTCTACTCTGCTCTGCATTATTTCATGAAGTATTGGAGGTCCAATTATTTTACATCATTGTGGTTCTTTGTTTGACATTTTTAAAGAAATAATAATAATATATAGAGAAATAATAAAAATATGTAAAAAAAGTTTTCAAAATTTGAAGTGCCAGATTTTTAATATGGTTTCAGACTTTTGAAACCCAATGTGTAGTAGTACTTTTCTTAATTTGGGCATATGCCTCCTCTAGGAGGAAGTCTACCAAACCATGTCTTGGTTCTTCCTGGTAATCCCTTGAGAGATCCTTTGTGGAGGGAGCAAGAACAGAGAAGTGTAGGGTAGAGACCACAAGTGTGGAGGCGGAGCAAAATGGTGATGTACATGTTGTCATTTCTTGTTGCACAGCGGTGACTCGTAGGAGGGGGTAATTCTCAACTCAGAGACACCCACACAGATTTCATTGGGGGTCACGATGTCTACAGGCACTTATGACTTAAATGACTGTTCATGCATGAATAGGTAATTCAGAACACACACGTGTTATGCTGACATATTTACTATTTTAAGTGTATAAGTGTATAATGCAGGCGAAACCATACTTTTGCATAACATGTTACGATATAATCAACATGAGACATAAGCACACTTTTCATATCAACTTCCCTCCTGAAATGGTTCCAGTAGGTCTAGTTCTTCCTCATTTTTTTTTCCAGCAGTGTCTCTATTTCTGTCTTGCTGTCATTCTCAGTCTTGACTCATCCAATACTGTATATTAGTTTTCCTTATGACACGTCAGTTTTGATACATCTCTCAGCTAAATGTCTCACTTCTCTCTTGCTCTCGCTCTCTCTCAATTTCTTTCTCCCCCCTTTTTTTTTCTCAATTTCTCTTTCCTTTATCATCATTTTTGTCAAGCTGGGCTGTCAGGACATCGGATCCAGTGCTGCAGTGTTTATATGAACAACCCAATCCCATTTTAGTCAAGTGGACTAAATAAGTTTAATGGCCATCAAGTGAGATCAGATATGCACTCAGTCTATATTCTGGTTCCTAATGGTATCTTCTTTTGTCTAGTATCACAATTTCTCCTTGAATCTGAAAGTGAAGACACTCAAAATTCAGGGATACGAAACACAGTCAGACAAACTCTCATGCTCAAGTGTAGTTATTAATAATACTAAATGCTACTACTAATAATATTAATATGAAAAATATTGGTTGCATGACAGTGTTGTCAAGAAAAAAAATGCATATCTCCACAACTACAGAAAGAAAGAAAGAAAGAAAGAAAGAAAGAAAGAAAGAAAGAAAGAAAGAGAGAGAGAGAGAGAGAGAGAGAGAGAGAGCAAATAACAATACTTGATCCTGCATGGTAATCCTTGATCTGATGCTGGAATCCTAAAGGTGATCCCAGATCCCAAAACTGCTAAACATGCTTTAGCTGAACTATGAGATGTTGATGAGCACCTTCAGTCCTATTAGAGAAGAGTGGCTGCCTGATAGCCTGATGAATGAGGCTGTAACCCTTCGAGTCTCCAGTCTGCACACATTCGGAAGTCGATCACAGGGAAAGGGGGATGTTGCTTTCAAATGGTCCACAAGATGGCAATGAGAACCTAAAGCTATCGTTGATTTTAGAATATTAGAAGGCCACCGATTCTCCATAGGCCAGCAGACCTCTTACCAGACCTTTAACATTCATTCACTTTACATAATATCAAGAGTATAATTATACAATTAGTGTTGCAAAACTGAGACACACTTATCCTTAAAAACCAAAGTTATAGGAAAAACATTCCTGAAAACAATAATTTCCAGTTGTCAGATTAAGCGGAAGTACCTCAGATGCTTCCAAGGGCAAAGTGTCTGTGGAACTGATGTGTGGAGTTATTAAAAGAATATCACTTTAAAACATTGTCTTGTTTCTATGAATAAAGTTACATTATAAACAGGGCTTGACATTAACTTTTTCCAAAGTTACTAGCCACTCAGCATTTTCACTGGCCACAATTTTGCTGTTGGGAAATTACATTTTATATGATTAAAGTTGACTTTGACATGCTAAAATTACTTGATTTTGAGTCATTTTACTTGATTACCAAAATCAAGACTAGGCCTACATGGTATATCAGCTGGTATGTACGTGTGGGCAAGGGGTGGGTAATATGACCATAATATGATACATTTTATAATTTTATAAGTTATTTTTGTTAGGCTATATAAAAAGAACAAAAAAGCAAATTAGCAAATTACAAATACAATAGTAAATTAAATAGCCTTAACTCTTTTTTTCAGATACAGTAGGTTTATTTAACATTTACTTAAGATCTTTTGTTGTTTGATTAACATTAATGACAGACAGGTATTTAATTGAGCTGCTGAATGCATGTACATAATATACTGACACATATCCAGTTTTTACCAACCTGTTTACGTACACTTAAGCCATAACCGACTGCATTCACGTGAGATACTCCACACGATGGACATTTTGACATCTGTGTGTGCGTGTATTTGACTTTTCAGGTGCAAGGAGAAATGATCACGCACGCGAGAGAGTGCTTCTGTTGTGTGTCATTCAGCGCGATTCCGCCTATCCCGCCTTCACTAACTGCAAGTTAATCGATAACGAATTGTGATCGGATTGTAATTTAGTGCTACGACGAGTTTGGCTACCTTTTATTAGGCTGTAGACTGCAATTATATTCAACCCGTTAAAGTGGCTAGTCGGAGTGGGTGTCTTACCCGCCACAGCTGAAATTGGCGGGTTGGCGGGTGTTAATGTCAAGCCCTGATTATAACAATGAAATATTGATATGTGGAAAATGTTCAGAGCAAATGCGATGGTAAATCTGTCGTTTAGTTTTGCCTTCTGGTTTGATGTTCCCTTTTGCCTAAAAAACAAGACTGCATCAAGCAGGGAAAGCAAATAAACTAAATTTCACCAGTCCCAAGTATCCCGCATTGACTCCAGCAGAACAGAGCTCACAAAGGTGAACATCTGGGCGCACCACACATAGATGGTCACCTCCTCTTTTGGTATTTATTATACATATTATGCTTTCATCTTAAATTCACAATGAAAAGCTTCTTTTGCTTTAAGGTTTTAGCTTTAAGCAAGCCAGTTGAAATAACATAATTTACAGTTACACAGACAGTGTTTGTACCAAACACCCACACAGGAATTGGAACTGGACTGACTCTTGCATTCTGAGTAGGAAAAGCATGCCTAATGTATTTTTTTTAAATATCCAGATTTCACAACAACGCATCAGCTATAGTACGCAAAGCATTTCTTTAAAACTAATCTAAGAACAATTTTCCACACTGGATCTTTACCATATAAAAGCAAATTTCAGAACCAATTCCTGACAATCCCTGTCATGAAACAGCAATAGTGAAAGTGGCCTACAAACCTTTAGGGGGATTTCTTGGGTCCTCTTTACAAGAAATCAGAATCAATACATTATATTCAAAACTCTCTTTGAAGTTTCTAGATATGCACTTGAGTTTCTGCATGTCTCAGGTGCAAAGATTCAACAACAGCTGATTTTAACATTTGAAGCTTGTATTCATCTTGTAAAATTACATGGGTGAAAAATCAACTGACCCGAATGTTTTCTTCACATTAATTTAGAAATTACAACTAGAACTAGTCAAGAAACAATATGAAGAACCAATATAAGCTCTGTCAACTAGTCATAGCCGTCAAATTCTGACACAGTATTTTCCTTCAGTAAATATTTTCATTTCTTGACTTCTAGAGATTTTCCACTTTTTTACTTATTTTACATATTTGCATCATGTGTGAATGTGCATGAGCGCTTTCCTCTTGTTCTGTGAATTGAAATCTCATTGTGGTCAATTCTTAAGATGTAAAATCAGATGCAAATGTAGACCTCTGATAGTAGAACACAGTGACGAGGAAAGTACCAGATGGGCTTTTGTTTTCACACCTGTATAACTGACTTTTGTTTTTGTTTTGTTTTTCCTTGATTGAGACAGCACAATCATTACCTTACATGAACCAAAATCATGTGATGTGATACCAACTGTCCCTGGACTTGTGGTCTACCAGTATGGAGCCAGCACCCCTGAGTGCCGATCAGAGGCGGATGGGGGAGATTGTTTATTTAAATTAAGCTTTTTGTCTTGTAAATGGTCTTTTGTGCCAATTTTGTCCAGCTTTCTCATTTGCACTTACAACAGAAGGTGATGTCGAAACATCTTTTGTTTATTCCATTGCTGGATGTCCAAAAGGGAGGGGGCATTTATATGGGGTGCAGCGGTTATATATAAAAAGCACAATCTGAATGAGGGTGGAAGTGTCTGGACCTGAAGAAAGTTAGAGAGCAATGATGCATACAGTCAAGCTGCTCTGTGTGGTGTTCTCGTGCCTCTGTGCTGTCGCATGGGCTTCTTCTCATCGCCAGCCATGTCGTAAGAGCTTTATACATTTCTTGTTTTTGTGGTTAAAGAATAATCAGTTTTTGTAACATTTCTGTTTTTTTCCCTCTAAAATTATCCTAAATGAGAATGAGAACGTGTTGAATCTGAAGCTGCAGATGATGTGGCAGAAATATTACTTTTTTATTTCTTTTTCAGATTCACCACCTTTGACCAGTGGAACAATGAAAGTGGTGAGAGTACAAAATTTCACAGGGATGTTTAAAAATTATAGCAGGCAGTTAGTAAGCAGTACAATTTGCCTTTAAAAATGCTGCATCATCTGAATACAAGCAAGCACTAATTTTTTCACTATTTATGAAACATCCTAATTCTAATGATGGGTACGCAGCTTTTTAAGCTATACAAAAACAAATTTTAAGGTGTTTAGTGAAGGTATTCCCTTTAAAATGCATTTTAACTAGCCTGTAAAACATTTGCAAAAAGGATTGACAATTATATTTGCTTTTTAAAACCTTGCATTTAGTTTCATTACCTAAGACCTTGAGAGTTATTTGAAACTTAAAAGCTAAATAAATAGTATGTTTATTGAAAAATGTAACATTCTTACTGTTCTCTTTTGTTTGACATGCAAAACGCATATTCAGGTTTCAACGGGGGGTCATGACCTTGCATCTGGAGAGTTCAGTTATGACTCCAAAGCGAATAAATTTCGTTTTGTGGAAGACACTACTCACGCGAACAAAACTTCGCATATGGATGTGCTCATACATTTTGAAGAGGTAGGCCTAGTCAGCAATTCTCTCTCTCTCTCTCTCTATTCCTCTTCCTCTTTCAGCTTGTGATTGAGCACTGAAAAAAAAGTGTGTTGAATTTACATGATTTAATAGTGTACATCGATCCCACATGAATCAATTAAGTTATACAAACATAATTTGTTAATGTTACTTCAACATGAAGAAATTAAGTAATTTTTAAGTGACCCAATTAAGTAGTCTCAAAGTGAATTTTGTAAGGTTTATTGATTCATGATTCGTTCTTTCAGAACATCCATTCATCCAATCTGTTCTTTCATTCAATTCAACTTCATATAAGTGTTACGTGATTGATTCATTAGACTGAACTAGATAGTCAAAAGCCTAGTACACACATTAAACATAAGCTTGCAGCTCAAAGCTAAAATTGATTTAGCTTGAAGCACCAGTCTAAGCAAATGCCCCACTCTTCTCTACAATGGTAACCCAGTGAAATTTAAAACATTCTAATAATTGCAATATAAGTGAATCCTGAACACTATTAAACACTATCAAGCATCCCTGTTTTCATCTTACTGCATAACAAATAAAATAACACCAGATTTGGCATGATGGGAACTAACAAGCACTGCCCATTTTCAGTTAATGGAACAAAATTCATTCATGTAATCCCAACACAAACGGATTAAGTAAACTTCAATACTAGATATATTTACGTTGATTAAACACGATGAAATTAAGTTTGGACAAAATGTGTAGGAATTGTGTTGCTTTAGCTCTTTTTAATTAAGTAATTTGAACAAGCAGCAAAAATCTTTTTTTTCAGTTTTTGTTGAATAAAAACTTTTTAGTCAATATAATATGTAATAAAACACTTTTCCACACAGGGTACACTTTATGAGATAGACAGTAAAAACGAGAGTTGCAAGAAGGAGACTCTGCAGTTCCGTAAGCACCTGATGGAGATTCCACCCGATGCCACTCACGAGTCTGAGATTTACATGGGCAGCCCCTCGATCACAGAACAGGGACTCAGAGTCCGGGTCTGGAATGGAAAGTTGTCTGAACTTCACGGTCCTTACACTTTTTCTTCTTCTTCTTTTTTTTTTTTACTTATTTGGTTATTCTATTGCTTTTCAAAATGAAAACAATCATGTTTACTTTTTGGCGGATTTTCTTTTCAGCTCACTACTCTCTGTCAACCACTTCCTGTGGCTGTTTGCCAGTCTCTGGATCCTACTATGGTGAGAAGAAGGACCTTCTCTTCAGGTAAAGCAGAGATGCCCTGTAGGGACACTATTTAGAGTACTGCAGAGTATTAAAGTTTCTCTTAAAACATTTATTCTGGAGAATGAATATATATTTTATTGTATCCTGCATTTTTTAATATGAGTCAATTAACCGAGCTATTTTCTGCTTCAGTTTCTTCGGTGTTGAAACAGAAGTTGATGACCCACAAGTCTTTGTGCCCCCGGCCTATTGTGAGGGCGTGGCATTCGAGGAGGCCCCAGATGACCACAGCTTCTTCGACCTGTTCCACGACTGAAAAAAAACATGAGATGATATACAAACTGCCAAAGATGGCTACACGCAATAATAAAAAGAGCATTTAAATGAAAATATTTCCTGTATTTCTTCAGAAAATGCCTGCAGTTTCTATCTCACTATCTTTTTTTGTCTTTGCAACTTGTTTCTTCACTCTAATTAAGTCAATAAAGCTGAGCTTTCACTGAAATCCATTTTTATGTCTGTTTGAAAAATAATCATGAAGCTGTGTGGACAACAGCGGCGCTAAGATATGTGAAGATTCTGTAAAGAATGAATGATCCTTGCACAGAAAGAAGGAAAAAGTTACTAAAAGTACTAATTTGCAGGTACCATCTAAAAGTGTGTGAACTATATGCAATGCAGTGACAAAAATGTCATACATTCATATGCACCATCAACCATGTTATTGAAAAGTTTGCTTATATAAACACTGGAGGACTGAATAAATGCTACATTCTCAAGGATGAATGGTAAATGAAACACATCTCTTTACTTAGGCTACTTGTTGTTTGTTTGTTTGTTTCAATAAGAAATAGCCTGAATATCCCAAAATTCCTTTGTTTGTCTGTATTCAATTATGGACAAGCCATGCAAATGGGGTGGCATGGTCAATGTCACTGACAGTAAGAAAAAAGTTTGTGGGAAGCCACGCTGCTGTCTTGTGAACACTGCATGGAGCCTCCATCTGATGTATCTTCACTGTCTGTGGTTTACCTAACCAGCACCTCACTGTCTCACAGCAAAGTCAGGGAAATTTCCCAACTTCAGTGGTTAAAGCCACTACTAATTCATTTTGTGTGTGTGTGTGTGTGTTCTTTACATTTTATACTCATATTCTTTTCTTTATGATTCATACTTATAGTGTCATGTTCACTCTTGGGCAGACAGAAAACAATGGAATTTTCCTCTGTTTAATTTCACCTTAAAACTCTCTGTCACTTCCTGTAGCTGTCCTTACAGTCTATATTTTTTCTTAAAGTAACCATCATGATATAGACATTATTCATTTCTTAATTGCAAACAGGATTTTCTTAATAAAACTGCATGGAAATTGTTTGTTTGATTATGCAGTTAATAAGACCAATAAGGTATTATTTGACCAATAAATAGGGACCTCTTGGCAAAAGAAAAGAGTTCAAATACTACTTGCATAACAAATTAAACAGAACTAGCAAGCATTTGCACTATATGTTTCTGTATATATACATTATAAATAAATAAATGAATAGGCCTATAGCCTATGTATACAAATATAAAGGCTGATACAAAATTACAACAATATAATCCTGTATAATCAGAACATTGTAATTTTCTAAAGGTTTTCTCTAAATTATTATTATTATTAGCTTATCTTTGTTTACTAGCCTGGAAGTGTCCTTCATATTTTATTGCTACCTTTGTGTATGTAAAAGTGTGTAATGCCCTTTTTAAATATTTCATATTTCATAGTTGGACAACTGACTCAAAGTGAACTACAGTAAGGTTTCTGATTCCCTCTGATGTTGTTGTTATTGGTTGGTGAACCGTGCGCGTAACCCTGCCCACCGGAACTAGCGGTGCACTTGGCAAATACATTTCATCTTAACGATGGCTATAGCGCGCGTTGCGACTGAATATGTGTTTTCTGATTTTTTATTGAAAGAACAGAGTGAATCTAAGTATAAAGGCTTGCAGCTGGAACTGGCCACAGACAAACTGGTCAGTTTTATCGCGGTTGGGCTTCCTTTGTTACTCATCTCACTCGCCTTTGCACAAGAAGTCTCTGTGGGTCAGTAAAAACATTTTATCACAGCTACCAGAATTTGCGTAAAACATCAGCAAGGTTTACTTTGAAACGTCCGATAGAGATACAGTGGTTTAAACTTGGTGAGATATACAGGTTCAAACTCAGAAACATGAAGCCCATCTCTCGGTTTACCTTTTAACGGATTTGTACAGGCTGCCAGTTGTTGAAAGACACTCGCTAAATCGAGACTAATATTATTAATAATTCGCAATACTATTAAACATTCGCCAACAATTAAGGACGTATTTTTACACAACTTATTGTCGATTACTTGAACAAAGACCAGAGCCTATTGCTAATCGGTTTTGTGTGTAAATCCAGAATGGGCGCGTCACTGTTGCTGATGCGCCATGAGCGATATGCGCGTTAACAAAACGTGAGACAAATGTAGCGATTTATAAGCATGCGAACTGTTAACATCGTATTTTGCAGGATAAATTCCCTTACAATAATTATAATACATATGAACTATTTGATCAATTATAATACTTATAATGATTGGGGCCAATCGTTTTCCACGCACAGTGTAACCATTGTTTATTTTTATTTCAGCCACTGTTATTGAGGGAGTGTTATTTGTCTCAGTGAAAGAGAGAGGGGGGCAGAAGTACCACACTTCTTCAATCACAAAACTATTATGCTTAGTAAAGTTGTGTCTTCCTAAGAAAAAGGAATGGAATTGTTTCCCAAAATTTAGCAATCAATACCTGTTTTATCAATTTTTAACTCTAAGCTATTGCTTAATTTGCAAAACTATATTGTATGGTGTGGTTGTAAGGTCTATTGTAACACTATTTATGAAAAAAAAAGTATATCTAAATTAAAAACAATTATTATTCCATCAAAGTCATTTTTGTCAATACATTGGAAGTCAGTGGACTCCAATATTGTTTGGTTACCAACATTCAAAAATATATTCTTTTGTGTTCTGAAAATGATGACAGAATTTAATTTTTTTGGGGTGAACTATCTCTTTTAAGAATCATTCCAAAATATGAATGGTACAGTAACAGTTACTTTTGGAAGTACAGACATTAAGAAACATTATGTAGATTAGTAATCTGTAAATTATGAAGTCTTCAATTGTTTCTGGTCTCCTCTACTTGCTAATATGGTGATGAGCAAGATGGATGTTTTCAAAGAGAGTTATAAATGATCACAAAGCAGACTTACAAAATGCACTTAAATACCATGTTTAATCAGCAATATTTTTTGCTCATAACAGAAATGCAAAAACACTATTATATGTATTTGTGTGTGTTTAAGTAGCATATATGAGTATTTTTGAGATGAGATTAATCAAATTTCCATCACATAGCTTTTTTGTTCTCTTCAGGTAAGAAAATGACATGTTCTTGTGTAATCCCCTCTCCTTTAGGTACCCAGATCACTTGTTTTCCACCCACTAACTTCACAATGAGACAGGCTGCATATGTGGACTCATTCTGCTGGGCCGCAGTAGAGCATCACCCTACAGACAATGGGGCTGATAGCGCCCCCCTTCATCTACACAAGGTAATGTGCTTGGTTATAATGAGTGACAATGGCATATCAAAAGAGATTCCTTGTTGCTTGTGTTTGTCTTATTCTCTGTCTCTTTACCTTCAGTTCTTTCCTTATATCCTTCTGCTGGTCGCCGTCCTCATGTATATACCCGCTCTATTCTGGCGTTTCACGGCTACCCCTTCCTTATCCTCTGACCTCAGTTTTATCATGGAGGAACTTGACCGTTGCTACAACCGTGCCATCCGTCTGGCCAAGAGCCTCACATCCCAACAAGACAAAGACACTGCAGAAGACCCACACAGGTGTAGTGCACTGAACATTTTCAAAGCTCCGACTATAATGGCAACCTGAAATTTACATTTTCAGTTGTGATAAATACAGTTTTTGATTATCATGGGGTTGGTGTCTGCGAGCTGCCTCTAAATTTGCCTAATTCATTATCAATTGTTCAAAAAACTAAGACTTATATTTGAATATATTTTAAAATGTAATTTATTCCTGTGATGGTAAAGTTACATTTTCAGCATCATTACTCCAGTGTCACATGTTCCTTCAGGTATCATTCTAACATGCTGTTCTGGTGCTCAGGAAACATTTCTTATTATCTACAGTGCCATCAGAAGTCTAAAAACTGCGGGGAACCACAGGAGGGATCTTTTTTTCAGGATTTTTTGATGTGTAGAAAGTTCAAAAGAACAGCATTTATTTGAACCGTCTTACTGTCACTTCAATTAAATTCACTTGTTATTGTACCTTTTATTATTATTTGTTAGTTTCTTGTATGAAAGCTTGCGAACAACTGACTTTGCTATTTAAACTTCCTTTCTTTTTCTTTTCCTTCCTTCAATCATAACCCAAAACTATAAATATCCATAATATTCTGGTTCTACTGATCTTAACCCTAATCTCAAATTCTCTCCTTCTCTCTCTCTTTCTCACTCTCAGTGGTCTTGAATTGACTGAAGCTTGTTTTAAGTACCCTCTGGTAGAGCAGTACTTAAAGACAAAACGTTCATCATGGGCTTTGGCTGCAAAATATCTGCTTTGTCGGGTTTTAACATTCCTCACTTTACTGCTGGCCTGCTCTTATCTGACCTACTACATCCTTTGGGTTTCACACAGTGATCAGTTCTCCTGTAAACTGCGCAGAGGTGTGTGCTAGATAGTGTGCTTGTGTGTATTTCCACACAAGGGATACACTGCAGGAATGAATATAAAAATACGATGGTGAAAGTGTGTGTCTAATCATATTACGATGTTTGTTCTCTGAATTGTGTGTGTGTGTGTGTGCGTGCGTGTGTTTCACCAGGTATATTGGTAAATGAAAGTGCGGTGCCAGACGCAGTCCAGTGTAAGCTAGTGGCAGTGGGTGTTTTTCGTCTCCTAAGTTGCATGAATCTGGTGGTGTATTTACTGTTAGTACCGGCTGTCGTGTACGCTGCCTTCCAACCTGCTCGTCAGCACCAGCGTGCTCAGTTCCTCCGTCCATACCACCTCCTGCCTGCTTTCGGACACGTTCTGGATTTGCAGCCTTCTACCCGGCGCTATGATGACCTCAGCATCTACTTGCTGTTCTTGGAGGAGAACTTGAGCGAGCTTAAGAGTTACAAATGTTTGCAGGTTTGTGCATTTGAATGTTTACATTTTATGCATCTGTTTATTTCTTTGTCTAATATCTCATTCTCTGATCTAGACGCTGGTCTCAGTGAGTAAAGACTAATACATTTGTTTGTGATTTGTGTACACAGGTATTAGAGCTGCTGTCGGAAGGAGGGGAAGCCACGTTTGACACTATGTGTCTCCTCAGGACTCTAGGACAAGTGAGGACTGACATGGTGGACAGAAAACAAGCCCAAACTGTCAATGGAAATGCAGAGAAAGAAATCTCTGATCTAAAGGGTGAGTGTGACATCAGGACGACACACAGTGTAACGTAAGTCACAGTTACCTGCTGTAGTGTCCTTGTTTTTAATAACTCCTCCACTAATGATTCAGTTTGTTTATTAGTTCACAATTCCGTAGATTCATCACAAAGGAACACACCATGAACCACCGTAAGAGCTATTAAAAGAAATACATGTGAATTCAATGAAATAGAGCTTTGAACAAAAGTTTGATTATGAGATTGAAAGTGACTCATATTTCTGATGTGAAAAGAAAGAACGAATACACTCAGGCCATGTTATGTTCTTTTTCTCTGTCAGAAAGTAAAAAAAAGGTAAAGCACCCAAATAAAAAAACATCAACTGTTGCTAAAGCAGCTCACATGAATGTGTTTTGTCTCTAGATGTCTCTTCTGTTCTGCTGGATGATGGAGTAAGCTGCAGCTGTGTGAAAGATGTAAAACACAGGGTGGTCTAATATATTACATTAAAAGTGTACATGCATGTATGCATCTATAATCATCAGGTAAATACGTTTTCAAAAGCTGTACTACTGACACAAACTGTTAAAGTCAGACAAATCACATTACAAATAAATTAGTTTACATGGAACTTGAATGTGAAGGTAATATTATGTAATGCTTGAATACAACACTAAGATAATTTACTAATTTACTAACTGCAGAACTGAGCTGCATGTTATTCTATGCCTTAAATTTATAGAAATGGAATGAATGTTTTTTTATAAATTCATCAAGTTATTATGAAGTTGATGAAATGTTAAGCCCATATTGTATGCATTGTGAAAGCAATGTTACGACATATTCTGGGTTTTCATTTGTATGTATTGTTGCAACAATTAAATAATTATTAGAAATTAATAATTAAAATGTTACTGAGAAGGATACTAACAACTAACTTCTGCCAATATTGCTTCTTGGTAACAAACACATTTAAGCAATTATTCCTTTCATACAAATCATTTAAATAATTTGGAATGTTTTAAAGTTGGAAGTTTATGCAAACATGCAAATCTGTGCATCATATGTTAAAAAAAAAGATTTTTGAAATGACTGCAAGTGTATAATGTGACTAAAAACCCATCAAAGCCATCTCTTCATTAAAACCATTTTATTGCTATCTGACATGCATCATGAGCTTGCAAAGTTAAGAAAATGGGTTTGTTTCCCGAGGCAACATCATAAAAAAGGGTTAAGATTGAAGTGATTTATTCATTTAATATATAAATGATGTGGGCTAACCAAGGGTTTTGCTGGGTAATTTAGGGTGATGGACTTAACAGGCTCCATTTCAAGAGGCTAACGCTTCATGTAAAAACACACTGCCTACGTAAAAGCAATAATCAAATATACAAACTGTAATGTATGATAGATGCAAT
>RJVU01053127.1:3402377-3446100 GCA_003731715.1 Anabarilius grahami
GAAGGAGTGAAGGAAGGAAGGAGGGAGGGAGGGAGGGAAGGAGTGAAGGAAGGAAGGAGGGAGGGGAGGAGGAGGGGGGGTTGTGTTGTTTATACACACCAGGTAAGGAGCGGATGCTACCCCTTGTATTTATGTTTGTTAGTTAGTGTAGCTTAGTTGTCGATTTGTGTTATTTTGTGCTCTGTTTCTTTGTTCGTTTAGTACTTTAAATGGTGTAAGTTAGCATATGTTTTGTTTTGTTGATTTCTTTGATTTAGCACCGCTCTTTGTCCCTTACTCATGTGTTCCGTGTTTGTTTATTATTTGTATAACTTTGTAAATATGTATTTCTGGATTAACTGTTTTGTATAAACCATCGGGTGTATGTTTTTTCCTCAATGAGATACAAAAAAAAAGAAAAAAGCTTTAATTATATTCTGTCTCTGCCTGATCCATCTCATCACACAAGATATCAGTAACTGAACCCGTTTATTTATTTATTTTTATTATTTAACTTTAACACTAACATGTTACATACTCTTTTACATACTTTAAAATACATTAATAGAGGGTCGTAACAATCCTCAACAATGGTGACACTAAACAAAAATCTTTTTTGTGACTTTAGTAGCTTGTTTTGTGATGCTCAGAGTTAATCTGTTTATCTGAAAATGTTGTTACCATTGTTGAGGATCATACGCAGAATCTTGATTTCTGTGTGAATCTACATGATGCTGTCTGAATAATTTCTGCACAATGATAAAAACTTTCACAATATCAAAGTAGGACAGGATTTTATGCAGTGTCATGAAACTACAACATGAGAGAAAATACAATATTCAGAGATCAGTAAATAAGACCACTGTATGATAAAATCATCATACAATGAGCAACCAAATCCAAAATTAAGCAAATCTTTTTTTTCTCACAATTTTTTTTTGTTGCAACAAACGCTTTAGAAACACAGTTACAACAATTGGAGAAACAAATGCCAAACGTCAAGGGTCAGGAACCCAACTAAAGCAAGCGTTTACCTCCATAATGGTGACATTTAAAAAATTTGATAAATATCAACACCTCATTAAGACGATTTGTATGAAAAAAACAAAGTCAGAGTGTGAAGATAAATAAGTGAAGTGATAATAAGTGAAGATGCTGAGATCTAGAGAGATCTGTTAGTGTTTAATGTTCTGTTTCTGTTATCTGAGGTTTGAGAGGTTACCATTGTGCTGGAGAGTAGATCCATGTGCTTCAGTCAGTGATGATCCAGAAACACTGATGTTCGGCTGCATGTTGCTTTATTTAAAGACTGCAGTAACTGTGTAGTTGCTGATGCAGTGATACAGCAGTTACATTAGCATTTTTTTTTTGTCTTTTGTTAGACATTTAAGAAACATTTGTTTTTGTTTGAGCCGCCAATTTTAGTCAATTTAGCTCTAATTTTGAAAAAAAAAATTTTGACAAAGGCAGCAGGGACGTTCTGAGAACATTTCCAAATAAAATATGGTTTCCTAAACGTTCAGAGAACGTCCTGAATGTTCTGTGAAGGTCCGCCAAATAACGTCCCCCAAACCTTAAAAGAACTCCACACATCGTGACCGTCCCTGAACGTACTGGGAACGTTTTCAACGTCCTTAACACCAGTGGGGACGTAACATTTCTAGCGGGGATAAAGCGATTGAAAATTTGGACTTGATTCATATGGCTTAGTTTTCCGATCTCTTTATGAACATTTTGAAGCATCAAAGTTATAATTGCGTAGGCTGTATATGGAGGGACAGGAAAGTCTCAGATTTCATCAAGATCTTCATTGTGATTCCAAAGATGAACGAAAGTCTTACAGGTTTGGAACGACATTAGGGCAAGTAATTAATGACATAATTTTCGGGTGAACTAACCCTTTAATTGTGTAAAACAGGCTTCACAGTATCTCATCAAGGCTAGGCGTATTTTGGTGGCAATTCAAGATGATTTTAACCCCAGTGTCAATGAAAACAAAGAATTAACTTCAAAATAAGAATTGGCTCAGTTGAACACTAATATTAAACTAGACTAATGTCAGGATTTTCTCTATTATTGTATTTTTCCCAAGTTTCCTTCCTCCTAAATCTGCACAGGAAACTGAGGTGGCTGACTTTGCATTTAAAGATCATGCTGAGCTGATAAGGAAGAGAGGCATAGTGGAGCAGTGCTGCCACAAATCCTGCAGCATCTTTGAGCTGCAGAATTACTGTAATTAAAGAACCTATATGCCCTGTGACAGCTGTCAATGACTTCACCACCTGTTTGCACACAGGTATCAGCCTTAATGCTCTTGATTTCTTTTTCATTAGGTCCCGCAGATCGATTTGCAGACCCACAAAACTTTGGCTCAAGGTGGGCTGTGGCCTTCCTCGTTTGTCTCTTCTCTGCTCTCTTCTTTCTTTCGTCACGTCTCTCTCTCTCTCAAACTGCTGCCGTTGACGTTCCAGGTGAGTCCAGAAAGTTTGGAGGTAGTGAGAGGCCAAACGTAAACGCTCAGTGTCCTGAACCAAACAAATGCTGTTAAAACATACCCTCGTGCAGTAAAACAACTTATACTTGATGAAGATATGCGTGCACACCTGCATGTGTAGCCAGGTCTGATAACTGACAGTAACTGCAGGTAGTGTGCTCAGCTTCAGGTCTCCGTATTCAAAGAGCTCGCCACCAAACACCTGTTGTTTCTGTCAAGAAATGTAGAATTTTAAATACAAACTGAAGGCACTTTTTTGAATCACATGGGCTAAACAACAGACCTTATATGAAATATTTTAATAATGACACAAAAAATATTTTGCATCGTGTAGTTATGTTGTCAAACGCGTCTACTACCAGTTGCTTACCCAATATTGATGATTAATCAGGATCAATAGTGATCAATATCAATTGCATTAAAATGTCTTATTTAAGTGAATAACAATATTCATTAAATTGCGTATCGTTTTAACTGTTAAAATAGTTTCTCTTTTGGTAATGAGAGAGTTAAAATGAAATCGGCTCTTACCTCTGTTTGATCGTTTGAATATCAGCACTTGATTGTTCAGTCGTCGTTAGTGATTTGAGATGGTGATGCACCAGAGATTTTATCTTATATATTCGCTTTCGTTTCGGTTTCGTTCTTTTTTGGGAATGCCACTTCTTTTGTTCTTCTTTTTCTGTCATTACGCGTAGTAGAACAGTTTCAAGAAGTACAGTATAGTCTTGAAGATGGTACAGTATTTTCATGTGTACTGTAAGCCTTAAAGGATTATATATATATATATANGTCTCTTAATTTTTTCCAGAGCTGTATATATAAAAATCCTTTTAGTACTTGTCACTGGGGCAGTACCCTAAGGTAGAAAAGTGAAAAGGTACATCTTTGTACCTTACTTACCCCTAAATGCTGCATATGAGTACCTTAAAAGTGCATATTTGTACCTTAACGGTACATATTAGTACCTTTTTACCGCCCCAGTGACAAGCACCTTACCTTTTTTTCTGACAGTGAGGTGCGAAATTTAACTTTTTCCTGGAGATGTTCTGCTGCCCCCTTAGGGTGATGGTCCCCAGACACTGTAACTCATTTCTTATTGGTTAAACTGATGGGGTTACAATAAAATGACAGGTAATTTGGCTAAACAAAATTAAATAAATATAGAGACATTGAAAAAAAAAATGGTATGAGGTATAAAACATCAAGAAAATATCATCATTGTTAAAAAGGTCAAAGGATATAGATCCCACCATATTAAGTGTCTTTTAACTATGTACTAATATTTAAAGTAATTATTTGGTATGCACTTATTGTGTTTCATGTTTTCACATTGAATTTATATTTCAAAAATACCTGCGTGTAATTACATCTGTAGTTAATTACTGTCATTACATTTATAATTACACTGTTGACCTTTACCTTACACCTTAACCCACCTTTACATATCACCAAACCTGTCCCTGACCTTACCCAAATCTCACCCCAACAGCAGCAAAAGTGATTTTCAATACAACATGAACACAATAAGTACATTTAACTTTTTTTTTTTGTGTGTGTATATAATAATCCTGTATAATCAGAACATTGTAATTTTCTAAAGGTTTTCTCTTAATTATCGTTATTATTATTATTAGCCTATCTTTGTTTACTAGCCTGGAAGTGTCCTTCATACTCAATTTTATCTCTAAGCTGTTGCTATAACTATAATAGCTGTACACCTATGCCTTAAGTACTAACTGTAACTATATTGTATGATGTGGTTGTAAGGTCTATCGTAACACTGTTTATGAAAAAAAAAAAAGTATATCTAAATTAAAAACAATCATTATTCCATCAAAGTCATTTTTGTCAATACATTGGAAGTCAGTGGACTCCAATATTGTTTGGTTACCAACATTCAAAAAATATATTCTTTTGTGTTCTGAAAATGATGACAGAATTAAAAAATTTTTGGGGGGTGAACTATCTCTTTAAGAATCATTCCAAAATATGAATGGTACAGTAACAGTTACTTTTGGAAGTACAGATATTAAGAAACATTATGAAGATTAGTAATCTGTAAATTATGTAGGAAGCAATTGAAGACTTCAGATGCAAAATTTTCTTCTAAAATGAGCATTTTTATCAAGCTCGTATACTTAGGTTCAGTAATTTCACTTTAATGGCAATTAATAGGTCCTTTTCATTGCCATTAAAGTGAAATAACTGAACATAAACATACAAGCTTGATAAAAATGCTCATTTTAGAAGAAAATTTCAGATGGCACTTAGAGGCTTTTGCATCTGAAGTCTTCAATTGTTTCTGGTCTCCTCTACTTGCTAATATGGTGATGAGCAAGATGGATGTTTTCAAAGAGAGTTATAAATGATCACAAAGCAGACTTACAAAATGCACTTAAATACCATGTTTAATCAGCAATATTTTTTGCTCATAACAGAAATGTAAAAACACTATTATTATTAGGGGTTCAAGCACGAAGTGCAGAAACCCTATTGTAATTGTCCTGATTTTTATTATTTTTCTTCTGCCGTAAAACTGATCGTGCAGCCCAAACCGTAAGGCCTAGAGACTTGAAACTTTGTCAGATGATAGTACAAAAATCGAGGAGAGGATGACAGAGTATGACCCCAATCGGCCAATAGGTGGCGCTACAGCAACCAAAAGTAGAAAATCGCTAATAACTCCTTATATAACTGTCTTATATCAGTGGAATCCTTGGCTCAAGACGGTCAAAACTTATATCTCTGATTTTTTTTGCGCCTGGAAAAATTTTCCACCATTTTGAATTTTGTCCAAAACCTAGGCTACTTTTGCGAACTAGTCCTAGGTTTTTCGGAACTTCTTGTAAAATTTAACTTCATGTTTCAAAAAGTAACAAGCATGTATCATACGATCTCAAACTGCCATAGTCATGTGATTTCAGTAAACAAGGCTTCATTGCATCATAAGTGTTTCAAGATTTCAATGGTACAAGTGACTTTGGCAGTTTGATACACG
Source organism: Anabarilius grahami (assembly GCA_003731715.1). Classification (NCBI taxonomy): domain Eukaryota; kingdom Metazoa; phylum Chordata; class Actinopteri; order Cypriniformes; family Xenocyprididae; genus Anabarilius; species Anabarilius grahami. Next base: position 3,407,852 of record RJVU01053127.1, read on the forward strand.
CTCTGTCTGAACGACTGAAACAAAAGATTCATAAAGCTTCGAAGCTTCATGAAGCAGTGTTTAGTTCAGTGACGAGTGCTAGATATTGTTGTATAAAGTCGTTATATTGTTTTTTTGGCGCACAAGTTTTCTCTTCGCTTCATAACATTAAGGTTGAACCATTGTAATCACATGAACTGTTTTAAACATGTTTTTAGTAACAGTTACCTTTCTGGGCATTTGAAGGTCTAAATTAACTTGCTTTCAATGCAGGCCAATATGGGTCATTGGATTTTATCAAAAATATCTTAATTTTTGTTCTGAAGATGAACGAAGGTCTTACGTGTGAGGAACGACATGAGGGTGAGTAATAAATGACAGAATTTTCATTTTTGGGTGAACTAACAGGACCAAGAGTGCTGAATACCATCACAATTGAAAATGTGACACTGATTTCATTTCATTGTTTGAATTAAAGACTCAATGACTCACTCATTAAGACAGTTACCTGCCGCCACCTACTGGCAGTTTAGTTTCATGTTTAAAAGTTTCATTCTTTCCGACATTTTTTTATTATCTAATCTCACAACATTTTTAAATGCAGTTGTAATTTTTCAGCAAAGAATACTGAAAAGAGAGAGGACAAACAACATTTCAATGGTATGAAATCTTTTATTCATGAATATGTACAATGACATCTGAGAATGTGACACATGGCACCATTGTACTGTCAGATACAGTGATACCCAAAAGATTAACAGATAACAAGCAAAATGTTTATGAAAGTACAATTATTTGGTGCAATCAACAATACAAAAACTGAGAATGTGTCAGACAGTGAGTCGAATACTTACAGAGCAGAACCAATGATCTGATTACACACAATGAAAAGGAGAAAAAGAAACAAGAATTAATATTTCAGTTTAATATTGCTCTGTATGGATGAACGTGCTGATGAAATGCTATACATTCAAGAGGAATTATACATTAATATTTAATGTGAATATAACGGAAGTAAAACATTTAGGCCATGAAATTATATCTTTTAATAATTAATTAATTACAGATGGTTGATTTCATTTGAAATACACAGGCAAATGACTTCTCTCTCTCTCTGTCTGTCTCTCTGTGCACGCGCCAGCTTGTGCGCGAGACAACGCGTTCAATTTGTTATTTTTAGTTCAATTTGTTAACATGATAGCAATATAAAAATACAAAGCACATGTATATAAATAAATATGGTTTGCTGTCTGAACTGTCAGCGCGCAGTGTTTATCGATGTATGAACGGTCATAAAATCATATGTAACGAGATTTAATGTAGGCCTCGTTTACGTCGCTATTTTAACTATAAAACGGACATGACTGACTCATTATGCCTAGCTGGGTCATAGTTCGCTAAAATAGCAACAGGAGAACAATAATAAATCAAATTAACACCAAAATGGATGTAAAACAATTCAAGGCAATGAATTTAGGCAGTTTTAAAGTACATATATAAAGTATAGATTACCAGAAAATGGGCTAGTCGACCGTTATAACCGTTAGTCATTTAAACGGCAGCATACGTTACAATCAGATTAAAACACTAAAAATTGATGTAATTTAATTTTAGTCAATAAATTCATTAGCATTTTCATCTGTTACACTAATTTTAACAGAAAACTCAGAAATTACAATTTAAAAAAAGCTTATAATTTAAAAAGCTTACCTGTTTGAAGCAGAACTGGGCGGTGCAGTCGAATCCGGAATGACAACTCATTAGCGATGCAGTTCCAGCAGTCTCATTGGTTAGAATTAATCACGTGATGACGCCATCTTCCGTATTACAAATAATCAGAGCTAATAATATTTTTTTTTTCTTTTTTGCCATTTCAGAAATATATAAAAATATCAAATTCATCAGACATATACTGCATTAAAAGAACAGATATAGTTACATTTATATTCTTTTTTCATTACTTACAAGTCATGCATTTGCTTTTTCAGTGCGCATGCTCATAATCCATTACACTGATTTATAAGTATTAATTAATCAGTCGATTCCATGAATTTATAAAGATGCAACCTGCATCGCTATGTTATTATATAACAATGACATTTTAGTAATTCAGATTCATTTCTGTCAAATAAGTGAATATATTGTTATTAATACCTGTGTTGTGTTTTTATAAATACTTATTGTGAGTGATAATAGTTACTAACCTCTATAAATGCATTGTTGATGGCTTTAAGTAAAGTCAAAACATAGGATGCAATTTTCCTACAGAAAATGTTAAGTAATCAAGAGGATGTGCACATTATACATTTTAAGTTGTTTTGCAAATGTACCTAATGAACAATAATTCCAATATAAAAAAAGAAAAAGAAAGAAATCATTATAACAGCTGCTAAGCAAACAGGCAAAGACAGTACTTGTCTTGCTATCTTCTTGACTGTGTGCAGTTTTAGTTAAGTATGGTGTGGGCTGTTGAATGTAATGACATATGTGACATTTTACTGAATCGTTAAAAAATAGTTTGATTAACCCTGATTTAACAATGATTTAACTGTGCTGTTAATATGGTGGGCTGCCCACAGTAAACTCTCATGTTGGCACTACAGTGAAAAACTTCTGTGGGCCCTGTATGAGATAACCCATCGGGGGGCCCGTGTGGGTTTTCTGTGGGCAAACCCACAGTGGGTTGCCCAGAGTAAACCCTCATGGGGGCCCAAACGGGCAAAACTGCTATGGGCCCCGCATGGGCTAACCCACTGGGGGCCCGTGTGGGTTTTCTGTGGGCAAACCCACAGTGGGTTGCCCAGAGTAAACCCTCATGGGGGCCCAAACGGGCAAAACTGCTATGGGCCCCGCATGGGCTAACCCACTGGGGGCCCGTGTGGGTTTTCTGTGGGCAAACCCACAGTGGGTTGCCCAGAGTAAACCCTCATGGGGGCCCAAACGGGCAAAACTGCTATGGGCCCCGCATGGGCTAACCCACTGGGGGCCCGTGTGGGTTTTCTGTGGGCAAACCCACAGTGGGTTGCCCAGAGTAAACCCTCATGGGGGCCCAAACGGGCAAAACTGCTATGGGCCCCGCATGGGCTAACCCACTGGGGGCCCGTGTGGGTTTTCTGTGGGCAAACCCACAGTGGGTTGCCCAGAGTAAACCCTCATGGGGGCCCAAACGGGCAAAACTGCTATGGGCCCCGCATGGGCTAACCCACTGGGGGCCCGTGTGGGTTTTCTGTGGGCAAACCCACAGTGGGTTGCCCAGAGTAAACCCTCATGGGGGCCCAAACGGGCAAAACTGCTATGGGCCCCGCATGGGCTAACCCACTGGGGGCCCGTGTGGGTTTTCTGTGGGCAAACCCACAGTGGGTTGCCCAGAGTAAACCCTCATGGGGGCCCAAACGGGCAAAACTGCTATGGGCCCCGCATGGGCTAACCCACTGGGGGCCCGTGTGGGTTTTCTGTGGGCAAACCCACAGTGGGTTGCCCAGAGTAAACCCTCATGGGGGCCCAAACGGGCAAAACTGCTATGGGCCCCGCATGGGCTAACCCACTGGGGGCCCGTGTGGGTTTTCTGTGGGCAAACCCACAGTGGGTTTGCCCACAGAAAGCCCACATGGGGCCCCAAAGGGTTTGCCCTTGCCCACACTGTCCCACAGAAAACCCACACTTACCCGCAGTGGGCCCACACTGGCATGTTTGCTGGGTACCCCCATGAAGGTTTCGTTCCACATGGCCTGTTGAGCTCTATCTACCCTCTGAGTGTCCGAATTTTTCGATGTCCTGTTCCCGAGATATAAGCGAAAAACCAAATTCCCATTCATCATTCGAATTCATTCATTTTTCTGGTGTCAGAAAGACGAGACTTGAACTAAGATTTTCTTACCTATCGTGTATTTCAAATATCTACAACAAAATGTGTGTGTAAACATGTTTAATGCAGTCATGGAAAATGTACAAAACCAAAAACAGACCATTATTAAAATGAAAGTAGGCTAATGAATGGTCCTTTGCTGCCACCTGCAGGTTAAAGTAGTCATTTTGTCATACTAATATTGCTCTATAATGCATATTTAGACTTGATAAAATCACTATTAATGATTACAATCACATGTTGTCAAAATGCATCACTTAATTTCGGTTGAAGTATTAATGACAATTGTGCCGCATTATGTGAATCTTTAAGGAGACTTGGAGGAAACATTTCGTTACCCATCATCCAGGTGGATGCTGCACATTGGTGGTGGTTGAGGAGATTCCCCCTTCCATATGTAAAAGCGCTTTGAGTACCCAGAAAAGCGCTATATAAATGTAAGGAATTATTATAATTATTATTATTATTTATTTTGTCAATCAAATCATTCATTCAAGAATATTTTAAAAACCTACTTTTGCATACTAATCAGGTTTTTTGCTCAATCTAAATAAAACCAATGCAGTACAATTCCCTGGACTCTGTTGTTTAATAATAATAAAAAAAAAGTTGAACTTTTGCATTAGTGGATATAAAAGGGTCATTTCAAAATGTGGCCTTCACCAAGTGAAAATAAGCAAAGACGTGTAAATAAGCAATTTCATGGAGATGGGGACAATAGCTACCTCTAACAGTTAAAAATGTGTTGAATGACAATGTTCATATGTTTTGTATGTCCTGAAATTGTCATTTGCCATCAGATGGCAGTAGAAGGCCACTAATATAGTTCAAGATTTCAAGTTTTTTTTAAGGTTTTGTCATGTTATATCCCTCTTAAACTATATAAATCCTTATAATATCATTACAAATCACATTTTGTCAAGGTTTATCTCTTCATTTGTTCATTTGACGTATGTTTTTTGCAATAATATAACATTACAATTACATTAAGACCTGAAAATGATGATTTTTAAAAGGGAAACCTGGAATAAGCATTTTCTTACCTCATTATTGATTTCAAATATCCATATCTGCAACAAAATGCGTTTGCAAGCACATTTAATAATGTAGTGAACATAGAAAATACACTTGAAACACAAAACAGGTACTGTTTTGACAGAATGAAAGTGAACCAATAAGTGGTGTGTGTGTGTGTGTGTGTGTGTGTGTGTGTATGTGTAAGCATGCGTATTATAGTTTAAACCTTTTCTTTCTCTGTGTTTGGTTTAGCATATATCATAGCTGTTCATCTGTGATTTAAATGGTGACATACTTGCTAAATAAAGCTTAATATCTTTTTACGCAAATGTGTTTATTAAAGGCCTTAAAGGCTTGAACCCCGGTAAATGCTGCTTGCAGCTTTAATATGTATTTGTGTGTGTTTAAGTATCATATATGAGTATTTTTGAGATGAGATGAATCAAATTTCCATCACATAGCTCTTTTGTTCTCTTCAGGTAAGAAAATGACATGTTCTTGTGTAATCCCCTCTCCTTTAGGTACCCAGATCACTTGTTTTGTTTTCAGTTCTTTCCTTATATCCTTCTGCTGGTCGCCGTCCTCATGTATATACCTGCTTAATTCTGGCGTTTCACTGCTACCCCTTCCCTATCCTCTGACAAAGCCACGTTTGACACTATGTGTCTCCTCAGGACTCTAGGCAAAGTGAGGACTGACATGGTGGACAGAAAACAAGCCCAAACTGTCAATGGAAATGCAGAGAAAGAAATCTCTGATCTAAAGGGTGAGTGTGACATCAGGACGACACACAGTGTAATGTAAGTCACAGTTACCTGCTGTAGTGTCCTTGTTTTTAATAACTCCTCCACTAATGATTCAGTTTGTTTATTAGTTCACAATTCCGTAGATTCATCACAAAGCAACACACCATAAACCACAGTAAGAGCTATTCAAAGAAATAAATGTGAATTCAATGAAATACAGCTTTGAACAAAAGTTTGATTATGAGATTGAAAGTGACTCATATTTCTGATGTGAAAAGAAAGAATGAATACACTCAGGCCATGTTATGTTCTTTTTCTCTGTCAGAAAGTAAAAAAAAGGTAAAGCACCCAAATAAAAAAACATCAACTATTGCTAAAGCAGCTCACATGAATGTGTTTTGTCTCTAGATGTCTCTTCTGTTCTGCTGGATGATGGAGTAAGCTGCAGCCGTGTGAAAGATGTAAAACACAGGGTGGTCTAATATATTACATTAAAAGTGTACATGCATGTATGCATCTATAATCATCAGGTATATACGTTTTCAAAAGCTGTACTACTGACACAAACTGTTAAAGTCAGACAAATCACATTACAAATAAATTAGTTTACATGGAACTTGAATGTGAAGGTAATATTATGTAATGCTTGAATACAACACTAAGATAATTTACTAATTTACTAACTGCAGAACTGAGCTGCATGTTATTCTATGCCTTAAATTTATAGAAATGGAATGAATGTTTTTTTATAAATTCATCAAGTTATTATGAAGTTGATGAAATGTTAAGCCCATATTGTATGCATTGTGAAAGCAATGTTACAACGTATTCTGGGTTTTCATTTGTATGTATTGTTGCAACAAAATAATTGTTGCAAACAAATTTAAATATATAAAAAATATTGTTGCAAACAAATAATTATTAGAAATTAATAATTAAAATGTTACTGAGAAGAATACTAACAACTAACTTCTGCCAATATTGCTTCTTGGTAACAAACACATTTAAGGAATTATTCCTTTCATACAAATCATTTAAATAATTTGGAATGTTTTAAAGTTGGAAGTTTATGCAAACATGCAAATCTGTGCATCATATGTTAAAAAAAAAAGATTTTTGAAATGACTGCAAGTGTATAATGTGACAAAACCCATCAAAGCCATCTCTTCATTAAAACCATTTTATTGCTATCTGACATGCATCATGAGCTTGCAAAGTGAAGAAAATGGGTTTGTTTCCCTGAGGCAAAATCATAAAAAAGGGTTAAGATTGAAGTGATTTATTCATTTAATATATAAATGATGTGGGCTAACCAAGGGTTTTGCTGGGTAATTTAGGGTGATGGACTTAACAGGCTCCATTTCAAGAGGCTAACGCTTCATGTAAAAACACACTGCCTACGTAAAAGCAATAATCAAATATACAAACTGTAATGTATGATAGATGCAATTTAAATTATATTTCACTGTAAAATATTTTGCTGATTCAGTTTTACACATTTATTTGATATGGACTTAATGTTTTATATTGTGTCAGAGATGTTTATTTTGTAGCTCTTATTGTAATTATCATGCCTCTTTACCTTAAATGTAATGTGAAGGTATGTTAAAACTGCATGTTTTCAGAGGTGAGCACTTCAAATATTGTTAAAAAATGTTCCAATGTCAAAAATTCTTTAAATGAACATTAGTGTTTGCTTACAGCCATAACCATAAGAAGGTGGACAGCATTCAGGAAATGTGCTGTAGAATACATACTTTTATTGTAAAATAAAAAGCACCCCCATAAAACTGTATTTTCCTCTCTAGTTAGCTTGGATTCATATAGCTTTGGCACATTCACTACATGATGACAATCACTATACTATAAAAACAGCTTTATTATAAGATAACCTTACAAAGGGCCGAAAGTCATGAAGTTCAGCACTAATGTAATGTTAACACTAAACAGCTTCACTTTCTCGTTTACAACTAAATATGTTAAATATGCTAAAATATACTGTAAAAGATGTTGCAATTTTATGGAAAAAGGCAGACATTACATATAGTGTAGATGGAATCTCATAAAAAGCTGATTTTGTTAAATAATAGCAGATGATGTTACATTTTTCCAAGTATATTTTGTGACAGAAAACACTATACAATTTTTAACTTGTGGTGTCTTTTAACTCTGTAGAACATTATATTTAAAGTCTTTTTATTAGGGAATCCAACAATTTGACAATCACTGTTTATGATTCCTCAGTTCTTTAGAACATTATGAAAGTTTGTGGTAGTTTGCTATGAAATCTTTCAAAAACAGGCCACTATATTGACTAATCACACATCTTCATTGCTAGAAAACATCAGTGAGGACGTCACAAACATTACTAATGAATAATGAGACATGTAATCCCATTTTCTCGAGAATGAGATGACTGGAAATATTCTGCTGTTTCACTGAAATGATCTTTACAAAGAGAAGCCACCAGCTGTCACCATAGCAGATCCATGATCAGGCTATTCTGTGTAAACTACTTTCCTCAACACTTATTAACAATTAACCAATACTCACTTGAGATTGACAGCACAGGCTACTAGACCTGCGTGAGCAGCAGAATGTGTTTGTCTTTCATGAGCGTAGTATCACTCAGGAGTTCATGTGAATTGGTTGGGCAAACACAGCTAATGTGGTATGTGTAATTGGACGGTCACTTAAAAGAGTTAAAGTGTGTTTGCGCACAGGATTCGTTTTCCGCTGATTCAGGCAAAGACTGCAGAACATGCCTAAACGCATGTATAAAAGTGAGAAGGACACGCTGTTCGTCCCAAACCATCTCTCCTCTACCATCTCTACCATTCCTTGTCTGCTTCAAGAACAGGTAAGTGACCAGCAAGATGGTAAATTAACAGAAAATGCTATTGTGACTCGTGTACTGTTGATGCAACTTTTTGCATGTAGATGTACATTTGTTTTATCAGTAAAAGGGCATATATCTGTTTTTCTGTCAGTGTGACCATGGCAGTGTGGCTCCAGGCTGGTGCTCTGTTGTTCCTGTTGGCCGTCTCCAGTGTGAACGCTAACGCAGGGGCCCCGCAGCACCTGTGTGGATCTCATCTCGTCGATGCCCTCTACCTGGTCTGTGGGCCAACAGGCTTCTTTTACAACCCCAAGAGAGAGGTTGACCCTCTTATGGGTAAGAAAGACTGTGTTTCTAGTTAAGGAGCTTTGAAAGGTAGTGCTGTTCACTACCATTGATGACAATGATAAGATAATAAGAAAGTAATAATACTCTGGATACTGCAAAGATTAAGTATTTAATTTTGCACAGTGTACCCCAGCCAACATTGCATGGTGGGGTTAATGTAGGCACAATATAGGCTTGAGGTATGGGTCCTACATGGGTTTGTCCATGAGTTCCAGGGGTTCTGAATTAGCCAATACTGGCTAATGGAACCCATAGACAAATCCATGTAGGGCCCATAGTCTATTTTATGGACCTTTGAAATGCAAATAATATGAATAAGTAAATAAATAAAACTGAATAAAGCAGATGTTCATAATAATAATATAAGCAATTTTTCATAATAATGTAAGCAATTCAAGCATAAACAGATGCTCAACGAAACCTGAATGACGTGTAAGAACAAACCTCTTCTGGAAGCTCAAATATGCTGCGTAACTAATAAGGTTCATTGTCGTGTGTTACACAGCACGTTTGAGCTTCCAGAAGAGACTTGTTCTTGTGCATCACCGTTGTTCGGTGATCAATGTTTATATGTGAGTAAAAGCCTAAATTAAATCTGTTCATCATATAAAGCGATCGAGTCTCTTCAGAAAATTTGGACTCATATGGCTTAGTTTTCCGATCTCTTTATGAACTTTTTGAAGCATCAAAGTTACAATTGCGTAGGCTATCTATGGAGGGACAGGAAGGTCTCAGATTTCATCAAAAAGATCTTCATTTTGATTTCAAAGATGAACAAAAGTCTTACAGGTTTGGAACGACATTAGGGCAAGTAATTAATGACAGAATTTTTATTTTTGGGTGAACTAACCCTTTAATTGTGTAAAATAGGCTTCACAGTATCTCATCAAGGCATATTTTTGTGGCAATTCAAGATGATTTTAACCCCAGTGTCAATGAATAAAGGTCTGATCTGATTGTCTACATTTTTTTTACCTAACTGAATGGTGAACTACAAAGAATTAACTTCAAAATAAGAATTGGCTCAGTTGAACACTAATATTAAACTAGACTAATGTCAGGATTTTCTCTATTATTGTATTTTTCCCAGGTTTCCTTCCTCCTAAATCTGCCCAGGAAACTGAGGTGGCTGAGTTTGCATTTAAAGATCATGCTGAGCTGATAAGGAAGAGAGGCATAGTGGAGCAGTGCTGCCACAAACCCTGCAGCATCTTTGAGCTGCAGAATTACTGTAATTAAAGAACCTATATGTCCTGTGACAGCTGTCAATGACTTCACCACCTGTTTGCACACAGGTATCAGCCTTAATGCTCTTGATTTGTTTTTCATAGAAAATAAAATTTTATCAAATGAATGCAGGACTTTTTGTATGACTACATTGCAGTTTATATAACCAATTTAAAATTCCAGTCATTTAAATGAGAAAACAATGCAGATTTATTTGTTTGATTTCTGTTTATCTTACTGTTCTTAACATCAAATTAATTCAGTACCATCTGAGTTTTCCTGATTGAGATTCAGATGTGCTCAGATTCTGGATCTTTTAGTTTTTGGTGCAAGAAACTTCAACTAACATTCTATGTGGACAAAATGTGTAGAATATGACTTCATCACTGTAAACTAGTGGTGCAGCTGCAAGGTTGTTACATCAAATTTTATAATGTTTAATATTTCCTGAATGCAAGGTTTATTTTTAGAAAATTAACAATTATGAGGATGAATTTCTACAATTCTGTGTAACAATGTCCCACTAAATGTTGTGGGATAATACGTTATGAAATTTCAAAGGTAAATAGTAGCCTATACTATAGACTTGCTACTTAAGATACACACTTAATTCTGACTATATATAGCCTCATATGTGATGATTATAAATATATTACTATAAGGACATGCAGAGAGGGCGAATTGTAAAATTGAATACATTTCAAGGGTGANGGGGGGGGGGGGTTGGGGTTTGGGGTTGCTGTACCTTAAACATTTTTATTGGTTTAAAGAGTAGTAAAATAGGCAGTATTCATTAAATTATTTATATCATTCTAGTATTGGATGAGTGACCACCAGACTCTCTCTCTCTCACACACACACACACACACACACACACACGTTCGTTTTTGTGAATTGTGGGGACATTTCATAGGCATAATGGTTTTTATACTGTACAAACTGTATTTTCTATCCCCCTACACTACCCCTACCCCTAAACCTAACCATCACAGGAAACTGTGCACATTTTTACTTTCTCACAAAAACTCATTCTGTATGATTTATAAGCCTTTTGAAAAGTTGGGACATGGGTAATGTCCTCATAAGTCACCTCTTTTTGTAATACCTATATCATACCCATGTCATTATACACATTTGTGTCCTAATATGTCACAAAAACACGTGCACACACACACACACACACACACACAATCCATCCCTTTATATAGGCTATACTAAATTGTTGCCTTTAGGGGGCACTGAAGTGTTTGTCCATTATCAAAATATATTTTTAATAAAAATAACTCTATAAATGAGTTTCAACGCTCCCCAAATAGCAACTTTGTGCCAGCCCAAATCCGGCCCACATCTGCCACGAGTGGTATGATGATCTGGGCCACATGATGGCACTTGGGCGGACCGCTCCTGTTTACCAGATCTGAGCCACAAATGCCACGTCAGCCAAGAGAAAAGATAACCAGAACTGGACCTTATCTGAGCCACAAAATATTTATATATTATTTATAGAATCATCTTAGAATTAACAAGCCTGTTAACAAGCAAAATCACTGAAGGAAAGAAAAGAACAGAAAAAAGAGACAAACAGAAACACGAGAGCTACAACTGACTTCAGCCACAACCTTAGATGAAATCAACTGAAGATAAAAGAAGACATTAAGGGGCTCATTTATAAAGCGTGCATACGCACAGATTTGATCTTAGAGTGTGCGTACGCTTAAATTCACGCTAACACTGGAAAAGTGCTTAGCGTCAGGGTCTGAGCAGACGTACGCACTTTTCCTGGTCAGATAACAGGTTTTTGGAAATCTAAGCTATTCTTGCAGTTTGCCATTCTAAATTAAAGGATTTGGACGATGACTGGTGATCTTTTATATGTAAATGACATTAATTAGGTGTCGTTTATAACACAGAGAATTGAAACCATTCAGCTGCCGCAAGTTCAAGATCATTTGCAATTTATAGATTTCACATCTGAAAGAGAGGCACTCGTTTTCTATGTGAATGTTCATTCTATGAATCACACATACGCACATCTGAGAAATGATCGTAAGATCAAATTTAGGATGGTTTCAGCGCAACATTTTATAAATGAGGCCCCAGATCTCTCCAGATCTCAGCAGAGGAGGATTAAACAACTCCACAAACAGCATTACAGCTTCACATATTACTAACAAGACTGACTTTATTTCTGTCATCCAGCTACAGAACTTCTTATTGAGAATTAACAGAAGTTTAATGTTCATGTTTGTTTCATTTGTTGCCACCATAATGGTGATTGGTATTTCCATTACTTGGGCTCTTAACTCTTATGTTTCTCAATCATTACAAAATAACATGAATTACTGATGTCATTTGAAATGTAATAATTGTGTTTCATCCTTAATGCACCTAAATTACAAATCCTGTTTTATTGAAATATAAAATCACACTGTATTGCAGAAAACAGTTAGAAATTTAGTAATCTACAATGACAAACACAGATATGAGCAATCAGCGTATGAATCTCAACAATGGTGACAACAAAATATTCAGACAAGATCAACTCTGGACTAGACAAAAAAGCTAAAAGACAACAAAAACCACAGCAAAAAATAAAAGCAAATAGTTAGAATTAAAGAAAATAATAGGACAATTCAGCTGCATAATTTAGTCATGCTGTGATGCATGCTGGGAGTTTTGTACTATTGTTCCCAGCATGCATTGCAGCATGATGATGAAGAGGTTGCTATCATCTAGTGGTCTAATCTTACACAGTGTTTTTTTTTATCATGTAGATGTAATGTAGTTAATTTCAACTTAATAATAGTCTGTTATAGAATGCATTGTGGCATGAAGCATGTCACCATTGTTGAGATTTATATGTCTATGTAAGAGGGTCTATGGTTGGAAAAATATTTGAGAAGTTCTGCAGTGGTCAATCTGAAACTTTCACCTGCACACCCACTGAAGCTAAGTAAGGTTGAGCCTGATCTCTATCTGGATGAGAGATTTTCTGGGAGACTGTGTAGCTGGGGGAAAAAGTGTTAAAGAAGCCAGTGAGTCTGATCAACCTGTGGCCTGAGTTTGCCCTAAGGCTCCAGTAAAGTTGCAATGAGCTGTACTGTATAAAGAGTGTAACCCTGGTGTAAAATAATCCATACAGCACATACTGCCCAACGCCCCAGTACAGTCACCATAAACTGTATTGAATAAAGGATGCAACCCTGGGGCAAAAATAATCCCTACATAACATCACATACCATGCAGTTAGTTAGTTAGTTTCACATCATAAATGACAGTAGGCCTACTTTCAGTTTTTACATGGAAGCACTCTACTTTTATCTCAAAAAGGAAAAACAGCCAGTTATTGAAATCTCGAAGTGGAACAGAACTAACTGTCATTGAGATCTCATAACAATACAAAGCCGTCAACCATTGAGATCTCGTAAAGGAACAAAACTGACTGTCGTTGAGATTTAATAAAGGAACAAAACCAACCATCATTAAACTCTTGTAACAAAATAAAACCGACCATCTTTGAAATCTTGCAAAGGACCAAAACTGACCGTCATTGAAATCTCGAAATGAAACGAAACCAACCGTCATTGAAATCTCATAATGGAGCAAAGCTGATTGTCACTGAAATCTCATAACAGAAAAAAATTACCTGTCATTGAAATCTTGTAACCAAATAAAGCGGACACTGAAAACCAACCATCATTAAAATCTAACTGTCTTTGAAATCTCTTAACAGAAGACTTCAAATAGACAGGACTTGGTCTTGGATGCCCGAAATAGCTGCCTGGAGGCATTGCAAATATGGCCGACTTGAACAGACTTTCCTTGAAAGGGCTTGAATCAGAGCTCTGGCGAGAATTCTGGCGCATCAAGTTACAATACTGAGTTCTGATTGGTCAATCACTGTTATAGTTGGTTACAGAGAATTTTACAAAATTCCGTTTACATGACATGATTTACATAATACATAACACTGTTAATCATAAAGGGGATGGTAAGGGTGGCTTTACAGAGGGGATGCTTTTTGTCATTTTTTTCAACAAGGGGGATGCCATCTCCCCACATCCCTCCTCAAATCGAGCCTGAGGACATGGGGAGATAATCAGAGAAGCATGTTTTCATGACCATGGCCTCTTGTTAAATACTAACAGTAGGTGTCAAAACTCAAAATATACAGTGGTATCATTAGAAAGATAACTTTATAAATACACTATAGACCTTATGTAGCCACGCCCCTTTTCGTTGTCGTTTGACTTCCGGTTTGTATTTCCACAGCGATCTTACGTATTTATGAATGAACTGTTCGTTTTAAAATCTTCCCAGTCTACTGACATTTGTTAAGACATCTGCTTTAAACATTACAATGCTCATGATATCTTTTGTTAACTCTACAATAAGTGAATCCACTTCACCAGCTAATTATTCTTTGACAGTGATGCCACAGAAATATACAGGGCTACCGCAATAACATAAGTTCAAAGACAAAATTCTCAGGATGGCTTCACATTTCTCTGGCACATAAGGTCTATTGTTAAAAATGTGGGGGTCAGTAAGATTTCTTTTTGAAAAAACTTAATGATTTTATTCAACAAGGATGCAAACTGGCCAAAAGTGACAGTAAAGATATTTACCCCCAGTTTCATGTTCATCATGTTTCCCATATCTTAAAATATGAGCCATTGTTTTATCTCAAGATGCACACCAGTAATATTTTTTTCTAAGGCATGTTTATAAAGCTACTTAAATGCCCTAATGGAACTAATGCCTCATTCTGGCTTAATCTAAGCCCTGTCTGTGAAACCGGGCCTTATAATGTTACAAAATATTTTTACTTAAAAAATTGTATCAAGATTTCTTTAAAAATATTAAGCAGCAAAACTGTCTTCAATGATAGCCTAATAATAAATCTAAAATATAGGTGCAAACTGCAATCATTGAGGCGCAAGCAGCAATCATTGGGGTCCAAGCACCAATGGCGCATGTGAATGATTAGCGATCCAATTTTTAAATGTATTTTATGATGTGGTTTTTACTGCAAAATCCATCTTGAATCTTCACTGAAAGTTAGGGTTTGATGATGAAATAGCAACATACAGGTGTCAAAAAGAGAAAGTGACTTTCAAAAGAAATCACTCCCTCTACTGTTAGATTAAACAAGAAGAAAAAAAAACTAAAATGTTGTGTCATAATATATGTGAACATTATATATGTGGTGTGTTTAAATTCAGATGGTGTATTTGTGTGAACTGTTGTGCTACTCTTTTGTGAAATGTTTTGTAAAACTAAAATTTATTTAAATGTAAATCATGTAATATTTTATAATATAATAAAAAGTCAGCACAAATACGTTTAGTACATGTAATCAATCTAACCCAAGATTTTTTTTTATAAACTTAAAATTATGAGTTCTGTGAACAACAAAGTTCATCCCCAAAACATTCTGCCAACTTATTAAATTGAGTTAAGTCAATCTCATTTAGAAACTAACTGCCCTCCCATGTAAAAAGCAATTGCTAATTGTGGATTAAAACAATTTAATACTAGGGAAAATGGTTTAGTGATTTTTAAAAGAATGTAGGCTAAATGTGCCTAATGTATAATTGTATAATAATATAAATGTAGTATATGAATAGTATGAATAATAATAATAATAATTATTATTATTATTATTATGAAAAGGTGCATATTGCATAATCGTATAATCTTATGCACAGCACTGGGTGCAGGAAAACTTTTACTGTGAAGTTTTGTTAACAGGAGTGAGAGTGCATATGGTCTCATCTCATTTGTGTAATACGCTGCACAAACAGAACACAATTGTTATATTAAATAAACCATAGAAATAATCATAAATATAAATACAACTAATAGTGTAATACAAATACCACAAGTGTGTGTGACTGAAAAGCTGGACAACTGAGTCACATACTGTGTTTGTCAGTTGCCTGAAATGACTGAATATTTTGTGGTCCAAATAAATTTAGGAGACAAAATAATTTTTTCTCTTTTAATACATAGCATAATATTTATTTAGATACACTTAGAGATACCAATTTAATTTTTTTTAATGAGAAATTTTATGCACAATTTATAATTTTGTGTTTGATTATCACACAGATCTTCATATTAAGGTTATTCATATTAAGTAAGGTATATACATAGCAGGTGTTAACAGTGATCAACAACTAAAGAAGGTAATTTTATTAGACAGAATAACCACGCCGCCCCCTATTGTCAATCACCATCACACTCCACCACTCGGGGTCGGGACCCTCTTGGCCCCCGTTGCACCCACCCACCACACCCTGGCAGCGGGAGCCAAGTAATAGTAACATTTAATAAAATAATCAAATGTAAAAATAAAACACTACATAGTCTTCACTGTGTTGAATATATTTTATTCTTATTAAAGATACTACGTTATTTGGTCAAGAGCAGTAAGGGAATTTTATTTTGTCTTTGGTTGTTTCGTTAATGGCACGGACAGCAGGTAGCTTATACATATCCACTTAAGGTATAACGGACTGCATTTACACGTAAAAAGATACATGGCACTTTGCATTACTTTGTAACTAGTTTATGGCATAATGTAGAGGACATGTGCGCAATTTATAAAATTTGTGCCTGTGTTTGATTATCACATCTTCATATGGTGTATTAAGGTTTATAGCAGGGGTTAACAGTGATCAACAACTAAAAAAGATAATTTGATTAGAGAGAATAACCACACCACCCCACTTTTGTCAGTCACCATCTCACTCCCAACCCGACCCCCACCACACTCCACCACTCGGGGTCGGGACCCTCTTGGCCCCCGCTGCACCCACCCACCACCACCACCACACCCTGGCAGCGGGGGCCAAGTAGCAGCATCACGTGTCTTCCTGGGGGTCATCAGCGCCGTTACACCCAATCCAAGCATGCTCTAGCTCCTCGTCCCAGGGAGAGCACGAGTAAACCGGGTGCCAGTCCGTGCCGGAGACTGGATGCTGCTCCGCGGCACAACGAAAGCAGCAGACACGTAAAATCCTTCGCGAGAATTGCGTTTCGCGTACGCAATCCAATCCCGCGAAGGACTGGGCACAGACTCGCCGAGCGAAGCTTCACGAAGAAACTTGCTCTTACCTTTTCCATCCTGCAGTTGGAGACACACTCTGAGCTCGAGAGAGAATTCCAGCGTTATATACAGGACTGCCGCTGAAGTCGCGAATATTTAGAACGCGTGCCATTGTGACGTCACTGAGATTGGCTGTAAATGCTGAGCTTCATCTCTTCATGAGGGAACTAACTGGTACAGGATCTAAAAGCCAAGCCCTGTCTAAAACTACAAATAAAAAGATAGGATTTTGCTGGACTTAGTTGATAAAAATATTTTCCTAATAACCTTGTGATAATCTTGTATTCATAGCTAATTTTATTTAGACGTTTTTTTGTGTTTTTTTTTTGAGCCTGTGTAGAAATTTTCTTGTTAATATATTTATTCTCATTTATTTATTTTTACTTCCTTTTTTATTTATTTTGGTGTCTTTGCCCTTGTTATATTGTTGAGTAAATTGACTGTAAATTGATTGCCATCTTGTTATATTTTTGGTTTACTTAATCTCTTCATAAGCACTGCTGGTTAAACGGTTTACCTGGTTTCACACCCTGGGGTTTTAGGTGGACCTTATACTTTAGATTAGAACTGGGATATACATAAATATATATACACACACCGGGCTTGACATAAATTCCCGCCAAATTTGTGGATTTCAGCAGTGGCATGTAACTTAGTCATTCCTGCTAGCCACTTTGGCGGGTTTAATTTTATATATAATATATACATTTTTCAATTGTAGTCTTTTAAAAAGACATCTGAAATAATAAACTAAGTGCAAAATAGTGTTGTTAAAAATATAGTTTTTTCGATACATATTGATACTGAAATATCTGAAACGCTTCCAATACTAATTTTCTGCAGAATAGATACACAATACCAGCTGGGCTTGGCTAGTATTCATGTATAGTCAGTTTTGTTTTAATTGAACATAAACAGCTGTAATGGATCCGTGCTTCAGGTCTTAAAGTGACAGTAGCCTAATATAGGCCTACCTGCTGCCAAATTAAGAGATAAAATTAAAAATATTTATATGGCAGTTTTTTCCCCATGGTATCAATGTCAAAATTGTGGCGAGTGAAAATGCTGAGGAGCTATAACTTTGAAAAAACTACTAGCCATAGTGGCTGGTGAGCAAAACATTTTAGCTAATAACTCTGCAACTTCTTGCTTTTAGACCAAATGACAGAAAATTTCATTTTATGATTAGATACCGAAAAATTTTATCTGCCTTTCTAATTTGTTAAAACCAACTTTTTTTTTTAACTCTTCCTTGGCTGGTTGTCAGCCCTTCACCAAACTTAGCTATAGTCTAGACCCTGCTGGCAGAAAGTCATAAAAAGAATTTTGATCTATTAAATATTTAGCAATTTTTTTTTTATATTTGTCTGATATGGCCCAGGCCCACAATGGCTATTATGCCTACAGTATATCTTGTTTGCTTAAAGTGCAAACTTCTCCAAACTTTGTACATACGGAGAACATGTACATACAAACTTTGTACATGTGGAATCATTCAAACATGATTAGTTTCATGAATTTATGATGCTTGGGAAGCTAACAGCAAATTCTAAACTATCATTTCAACTGAGATGAAGGCTGATATTGTCTTGGCATGCACACTGACCTTAACTATCAGTGAAGATTTCAGGTGGACTTTGGAATAGACCTTGCGGCTATATTCTTAAACTGTAATATTTCACAATAATACTATTTTACTGTATTTTTGATCAAATAGATGAAGCCTTGGTAAGCATAAGAGACTTTTTTTACTGATCCCAAAGTTTTGAATGGTACTGTATAACCAGTATTAACAAAACATTTAATCTACAATTATATGTGTACCATGTCAATCAGTATCGAAAGGCAACACAATGAGAAACAAAAAATTGAGAACATCATACATGTAACAAAACTGATTTATTGTTTGTTGTCATTAATTTAAAGCCCTCCTGTCCTGACCCTCTTTCATCACAGGATCTTTTTTTTTTCCATCTTAATTAAATACATATTTTTAATCAGACTCATATTCTGAAATACTGAAACCAGCAAAAAAACAACAACAAAAAAAAAAACTCCCTGTATAGATTTTTGGTCATGCACGCTACCTATACTAGCCTAACACCATGAAAAAAAATAAAAAATAACTTAAATAAGAAGCAAGAGACTACGCAAGATTTTTTTCCTTTTTTTCATAGCCTATATGAAAGAAACGTTTTCAATTACGTTCAACAAAAAGGCAGTGTGTTTTGCACTTCTAACACACAACCAGGCCACCACTACAGTAATTCTGGAAATTCCTTCATTTGAGTTGTACAAACGAAACTATGTGAGCCTCATGATTTAGCCACACTGTCAGCTAAATTTCTCACATGCCTCCCCAAAACTTTTTTTCCCTCAAATCTTTTTAAAGCATAACAAAGGCTGTGTTTCTCTCCAACATGAAAGAAAATAAACCAACTACTCACAGCAGAAAGACCTGCTAATTAATAAAAACTAAAGGCACCAGGAAGAGGATGAAACAGGGTGGTAGGCGTGCGCACGCAAGTGATCAAGAGTCTACACCCTTCTCCAACATACTAGCCCACATTCAAAAATCCAGTAGCTATGAACAGGTTCTCTCTTTAATTTAAATGTTCAATGATTAACTGCGCTCATTTATTTATGAAACATACCTGCTGATTAACTTACAGCCACAAGAGTGTAGCAGAACATTAATTTACAAAGACCAAGGGTTGTTGAATTATGAACTGACCCTTGATATAACTGGGTCTGGGTCAAACTTTTTCAGATTATACTAACATTAGTGAACTTAAAATTATGTAAAAAAATTCCATGGAGGCTCAATAATTCTGATAAATGCATGTAATAAATATAGCTGCAAGCTGAAATTAAGGGGCCAAGCACATAGAAAACACGCTAAGTCATGCCAGCATGGCTGGGAACATCAGACAAACTGCAACAATGAGTACAGACATTTTAAGATGATTTGAGTCAAAATGGCTTAAAAATCAAAAATACAATCCCTAGTAATATGATTTATCTTTTTTTTTTACCAATAGGTGGTGCTGTTACCAAATTAATGTAGTGTGGTCAGTGTGAGGTGAGACCAGTCGGCGTATGACATCAAAGTACTGCCAGAGCGTTTGGAGAGCATTCGACTCCATATCCTTTTGATATCACGGTACATTGATGTCATATGCTAATCGGTCTACACAGTGCCGATGCATCTCGAACAAGCCTAATGAAACACAAAGTTTGGGGTCAATATATAAAATTTGCGTACAGCCTCAGATGTCATCAAATTCGTTGATGTGGGGGAAAAAAACTGTTTCATCTATCGACATGAAATCCATAACTTTTTGCTGGCATGGTCTGAAGATGTGATGTGACTCAAATTTGGTGAAAATCAGACAAACGGTCTAGGAGTTCGAAAAAGCAGGTTTAAATCATACAGTCATTAATGGTTTATCACTTTCAAGTAATAGGTGGCGCTGTGACCAAATTGATGTGTGTGGTCACAGTAAGGTGACAATGACACATGCAAATTTTGGTGTCAATATGCCAAAGCATTGCAGAAATACAGCCTCAGAGTCATTCTGGAATCATGCGATCAACTTATTGTCTTGTATTTTGACAGGTTGTAGAGATCTTTGATGAAATCACGTCCTCGTGTTCTGATTTCAAAGACATGCAACGTTAAACTTGTATGAAGTTCAATTACGTTTGCAATATTTTGCATTTATATTTTTTGTATATATATTTTATAGTTTTTACATGATTTTTTAAATCATTTTATTCATTGGTTTGTTAAATACACAAAATATTGATGTATTACTGTAATATGTTTAATACAGTATCTCTTCAGTTAAACTCATAAATACATACTGTCCACTCAAGTGGACATCTGAAAATCTCTTTGAAAAATTTGTAAATTTATTTATTTATTTTTAAATCTTTCATGCCCTAAGAGCAATAAAAATGCATAGGAAAAAAAATCCTGACTAAGGTTGTCAATTCATGCATGAAAGGGTAAAAGAAAATCAAAATGGCGGACAGGAAGTTCGACCAACTATGGCAAAAATAATCAAAAGCTATTAGCATTTTTGGAAATTCCATTATAACTTTTGACCAAGAGGTGGCGATGCCCCAAAACATGGCCGACGCCCAAAATGGCTGATATGGGAAAACTGAGTATTATTTGACTAATGCTGCTCCAAATCTAAAGAGGCCAGTTAAGAAGTTACAAGCAAAAAAGTAAATTTTTCATATCTCCTGACCATTAGCCAAAACTATGCACATACAGGTCATGGCTGTCATAACACTCTGGTGGTCAGAATACGCTAAAGCTTTGCAGAGATTTAAGCTGCATCTCATGTCAAAGGCTGTGTCCTCTGGAGGTCCATTTGAAGGCTGCATACGTCATAGAGGCGGTCTCATTTAAAGGGTTAGTTCACCCAAAAATTAAAATAATGTCATATATTACTCACCCTCATGTCGTTCTACAGCCGTAAGACCTTTGTTCAGCTTCCGAACACAAATTAAGATATTATTCAAATATGTTTTTAGTACCTTTATGGACCTTGATAGTTTGAATGGCTTTGCTCTCAATAGAGGCCTCACTGAGCCATCGGATTTCATCAACAATATCTTAATTTGTGTTCGGAAGATGAAATAAGGTCTTACGGGTGTAGAACGACATGAGGGTGAGTAAAAAATGACATTTTTTTCATTTTTGGGTGAACTAACCCTTTAAGAAAAGTAACTGTTAGATTGCAAAGTTAGAAAAAAATACAGTATTTTACACCTCATTAGGAATAACAGTCAATTTTATTACGGTTACTTTTCCTAAACAAGACATCCTTGTTGACGTATGCGGCCTACAAATGCAACCTCAGGAGGATACAGCCTCCGAAATGAGACACAGCTATCGCCTCGTGTCAATTTTGCACTTCATTATTCGAGAAAGGTTTGATGAATCAACTTGAATTCCGTAACTTTTTGTCGGCATGGTCTGAAGATGATCTGGTTAAATTTTAATGAAAATTGGAGCAAAGGTCTAGGACAGAGGTCTCCAAACTCAGCCCCGGAGGGCTGCTGTCCTGCAAAGTTTAGTACCAGCCCCAATTAAACACACCTGAACCAGCTAATCAAAGTCTCACTAGGCATACACAAAACTTTAAAGCAGGTGTGTTGAAGCTGGCTGGAGCTAAACTCTGCAGGACAGTGGCCCTCCAGGACAGAGTTTGGAGACCTCTGGTCTAGGAGGAGTTTGAAAAAGTAGGTTTTTCATGACAGAAAATGATGTCAATCAATCATCTTGAGCCAAGGAATAAGAGGGGGAAAAAAAAATCTCGCCTTTATGGTGCAAACGTTATTAGCATAAACGTGAATGAAATTTTAGACAGTTGGTGGCGCTAGATTAATTGAGATAGAGACTCCAAAATTGCTCTTTTTAATGTTCAGAATGTCCACGATCTGTGTGCCAAATTTTATAACTGCCACAGACTTCCAGAGTGATGGAGGAAGATGACGACGGAGACGACTAACAATTACAATAGGTGCCTAGGCACCTTTGGTGCTTCGCCCCTAATTACAAGTCTGATGAATTATATCATGAGTTTATACTGAAAAATATAATTAAATCGTTATAAAGTGGCAGATCAGAATTTCCACAACTGTCACATGTATCTCAGAATTTTAACTAAAGCTCACTTAGCAGTTTCTAGGGCAAGTTCATTTATTCAAGGTAAGTAAACTCAGCAGGTCAGGTGTTGTGAGGCGCAACTTCGCACACTTTGATTGTTTAAATGACTCCTAATGCTGCAGCATCACAACTAATCAGGGTTTTTGCCAGTATTCCATTTTCTGGCTTCAACACAATGCAAAAGCAGACAGAATAAACAAGATATCATACTCAGACTTGTAGGAGAAAATCAAAATCAAAAACAAAAGTAAAAATCCAAAGAAGCTCTACTTCTACAAACACTTCTACTTAATAAAACATTTCATGGCACTCTTGAAGGGCCTCAATTTTGAACCATTATGATAACCATCACAGTTACCAATAATTTTCTTGACTAATCACATTAGCTTGAAGAGAAATTGCACTCTTACAAGTATAACACATACAGATGGTTGTATCAACACCTGGACTAGCTGCTAATTCTAATTCAAGCAATTCACCGGAAATCTCAATATGAAAGGAAAATAGTACACTTCAAGTAAACTTGGGATTCTTTCAGTCTTGTTCAGCCTGGTAGAAAAGCAGCAGATACAAAGAAT
The DNA here is from genome assembly GCA_003731715.1 of Anabarilius grahami. Taxonomy (NCBI): domain Eukaryota; kingdom Metazoa; phylum Chordata; class Actinopteri; order Cypriniformes; family Xenocyprididae; genus Anabarilius; species Anabarilius grahami. The sequence goes on from RJVU01053127.1 coordinate 3,431,251, forward strand.
GAAGAGGATTATGAATGAAAGCATTTTCAAATCATCAAAGATTTGCCATATGGGCTATTTGTCAAGTATTTTAGTTGAATCTGACATACTCATCCCCAACCCAATCATCAAAATATGTACAACTGGTGTTGAACCCTTGTCAGCCATATTGCACTACTTTGGTACTTCGGCTTTTCTACCTTGGCTGGATAGAAATAGGAAGTGTAATTTCAAGCAAAATGTGTTCAGGAATAATTTCCTTCACATCAGAAGCTTTGTGGTTTCAGAGAAATAAGGTAATATGGTAATATACATACAATCTGTACTTGATGAATCATTGTGTCTTTATACATCATGGATTTGTCCAGAAGAGTTTAGACAGAACATGAGATGGTAGAAGCAGTAGAGGCAAATTGTGTCATTCCAACTGAGTTAAATGGAGAAGACAATAAAAAATAGGTGATTTAAGGTCCATGTTAGTCAAAAATCAGGCTGTACAGGAGGTCCAAAACATACTAATAGTGGACAAAAGACATTGTAATGAATGTAGAATCATCAAGAGTGAACTTGAGTCCAGGATTAGGCTTAATCTGTGTGACCACTCCACATTCACCTTGAAAAAGTCCATTGATTCCAAAAGTCCTTTTTTTAAACATGGTGGCAAAAATGTATACCAATCATTATTCAGTGTCACAGTTCACAATACAGGTCTATATAAAAAGACAAAAAAAGTGCTTTAGATTAAGTAAAAACAATGAAGATCTTAAACCAGTCAGACTAGGCATCAGTAAAAGTCCTTTAACATTTTTTTTTTTTTTTTTTTTTACTTGAGTCCAAAATTAAGGTGTGAGGGTTTTGAGTTGCTGATTCAGTGTCTAATGTTTAAGGGTCAGAGTAAATCTGCAGTCTCAGTGATCTTGAGCCCCTCACCAGCTCTAACTGGAAGTACATTCCCTAAAACCATGTGATATCACTGCCATTTAAATCCCAGCCTTCAAAGAAAGGGCACATAACACTCCTATTAGGTGAATTTATGAGCAAAGATCCACAGGAGACACTCAGCAAAGCAAATTCTCATCAACGGCACCTTCTAGGCTATCAGAACTTCAAATCTTGAAAGCAAGGAATAAAAATCCATGGTACATTTAAAGTTCGTATAACTTAAAACTAAGAGGAATGGGGTAGAAACCAATAAAAGTAGAGTGGAACACAACAGCCAGGCAAAGTGGTGAATATGGTTGCAGCTGAAGGGATTTCATTCTTCTTGAAATAAAATAGACAGAGAAAGAGAAAAATGAAGTTAATTCTATTATTCTCCCAAAATGTTTTTAAGATGAAAGGCTGAACAACAAGTGCTTCATGGTTTTCATGACTATAGTTTCCTCTATACCACAGATCCATACAGAGACGTAAAGAGAAAGAATAAAAAGACAGCATGTACTGTTATCAAAATGAATATAAGCCTTCTACTGAGAGGAAGGGAACAGGGAAATTTTAAAGTCCTTCAAAACAGTTCATATCCTTCTTGATTAGAACATCTATATTAACTCTCAGGAAAATAACACCATCCCCTTCTGTAATAAACTACATGAAGGGCAGTGCTGACATGGTAATTGAAGTCTTTGATGGTTACACACTAATAAATAGTATGTTCAAGAATTCATAAGCGCACAGACCTTCATCTGGTGTGTGGTATGTGTCAATAACTGTAGGTCAGTGCTATAAAGAGTTTAGATACAAGCCAAATCAAACACACCTGAACCAGATAATCAAGGTTTTGTTGTACATTAAAAATTACAGACGTATATTAGAGCAGACTGGAACTAAATTCTGCATGAAGGTGGATTTCAAGGAGCAGGAATGAGCATTCCTGATGTAAGTACTGAGAACTCAGCACAATTTTTTCCACATACAACACTGACCTAAACAAGCTACATGTTTTAGAGGCATTTAGATGCGTGTATGTAGATGTGTAAGCATGCATTGAAGTGTGTGTGTGTGTGTGTGTGTGTGTGTGTGTGTGTGTGTGTGTGTGTGTGTAATTCACTAAATAACAGGCCACATTTTCTCACAGCGTTTGTGGTTCTCCAGGGGCTGTGTGAGGGCTCTGGGGGGGAGAATGTGGCGGAGATTGCAAAAGGGGGGTAAAATGTGGGGTCGGAGGGCAATAAGAAGGGGCGGCTGTGGGGGATGGGGGCAATCCAGAGGGCACCAGTGGTCCAGGGGGTCCAAAGGGGCCAGTGGGCGACTCAGCAGGAGGCTGGTTGTAAAAGAAGAAAGCACACTGATGGATGAATGTCTCGATGATTGTCTGGTAGGTGCGTGTGGCTGTTAGGGCATCCATAGAGGTGAAGTCCGGTCGCATCAGTGTTGGCCAGAAACAGATAGAGAGATTCTCACTGGTCATTAAGTTGACTCTGTTCCACTGACTAACCCTGAGAGAAAGAAACAGGGAGATAAGGTTTGGAGTCTCTTCACTTTAAACGGATAGCTCACCCAAAAATGAAAATTTGCTGTTAATTTACTCACCCTCAGGCCATCAAAGATGTAGGTTTTTCTTCAGTAGAAATGTAAAGATTTTTAGCTGAAATTGTGGCCCTTGGTGATTCATTTAATGCAAGTCAATGGCTACCATCACTTTGAGAGTCAAAAAAACATATGCAGGCAAAACAAAATCAATACCCATGGCTCCTGACGATACATTGAGGTCTTATGAAGCAAAACGATCGGTCTGTGCAAGAAACTGAACATTATTTACAGCATTATTAGCCTTGATCCACTGTCTGGGCAAACAGTCCTGAGTGTGTTCATGGCAGCCTGGAGTGCGAACTTCCTGTCGCATAATGATGTATGCGCGGAAGCAAACTCACACGTGAGCTGACGTTGTGTTTGTTTACAACAGAGAGGAAGAGAGGCCTGGTTCTACAGGGGTGCTAGAATGTGCTAAGCACCCTTAAACGAAAGCACGATCACTCTCAGTTAATACTTTAATTATATATTGGTGAAACTGATTTGGCAAACACTCCAAAGCATTTTTGCACACGCTCTGGAGAACGTCAAATGTTTCTATTTACAATGTGATTTTACAGGGGTGAAACTGCAAGCACAATAAACCTCACAAGAATCGAAAATGGGCTACCTTCCCATAGATGTCTCTCGAGCTGTCACAATTTTTTTTCTAGGACTCTGTAGCCTGACAGATCGCTGTAGCACCTCAGCTCAAGCGGAGCGCAATACAAAATAAACATGAATGAACATCAATGTATGTTGAAAGATACAGTACAACTTACTTAAATCTGTAATCTTTTTGTTGTTATTGTGAGTGTACACTAATAAAAGTAGACCCTTTACAGTTTCAAATGATGCATTATACTCTTATATGTGTGTTCAAAATGAGTATTTCTAGTGCCTCTGCCGACCCCAGAGGGTTGAGCTCCAGCACATACGTCATTATGCAACAGGAAGCTCACGCTCCAGACTCATGAACTCATGACTCATGAACGCACTCAGGACTGTTTGCCCAAGCTGTGGATTAAAAGGTAATAATGTTCAAAATAATCTTCATTTTCTTGCACAGATCGATCATTTCCATTCATAAAACCTCAATGTATCATTGAGCCATGGGTGTTGTATATGGGTTGCCTGTATACGTTTTTTTGACTCTCAAAGTGAAGGTGGCCATTGACTTGCATTATATGAATCACCAATGACCATGGTTTCAGCTAAAAACCTTCTTTACTGTTCTACTGTGAAGAAAAAAAAGTCACCTACATCCTCGATGGCCTAAAGGTGAGTAAATTAACAGTACATTTTTTATTTTTGAGTGAACTATCCCTTTAACTGATCTCTAATAGTTTGTAACTGCAGGTGGTTTGACACTCACTTGTTTAGATGGCTCATTACATATTTGAAGACATCAAAATTCTCCCTGGGAAATCGTCTCAACACATCCTTCATTGTATGAAGCCTCTGTTCTCGATCATTAATTTCTATGCACAACAAAAAAAATGTAATCTTGATTATTCCACAGGCTTAGACAGGCACTGTTATGGATGACATAACATAAAATTTTGCTACCCTTGCATGCAACATTATAATAGTTTAAAATTCAAGTGGATGTATTTACATTATTATATTTTTTTCACAAATGCATTTAAAGAATGCTAAGTGAAATCTTACTGAAAGCTTCCACCAGCTCTTCCTGTGAGCTGTAAGGAACCAGAGGCTCAGGTAGCTCAGAGAAGAAACTTTTCATTGCCCCAGCAACTGTGTTCACAGTGAAGTCCTTCTCCACAAGGTCCAGATTGTGGTCTAAGACAAATGAACAAAATGAAGAGTGATGGAGTGAGTTATAGAAAGAAAGTAAAAACAAGAGCAGTAGAACCATCAATACTTTCTGTGTGGAATATAACAAAAAAAAAAATGCATTTATTAAAAGATTTCACATGCTGTTTACATGCACTCATACACACTATATGCTGCTTTAGGTGCCTTAAAACCACAGAAATCCACCATCGTACTGACAAAATTACACAACAATATTGAAGTATTGAAATCCTTCTAAACTTACCCTGTTCAAACTGTCTCTGCATGCTCTCTATCTCCGCCTTATTCCCACTTACCCTGTAGATACCCTCTGTTGTCAAACCTGACAGAGAGAGAGAGAAATCTAAATAAACAAGCTAATTTTAAAGGTACGTCATCTTCCTTTCACTCTTAAACATTTTAAGACATTATTAAGTACAAGTTACTCTATTTTTATGTTTCTAATATAATTTTACAAACTACTACTATACAGGTCTAATATACTGCAATTGCAGCTATTAAAAATCCTAAAAGTAAAAAGTTCTTAAATTCACATTAATATGGCTCTACAATCTTTATTATATGACCATAACTGAAACCCAGTCAGAAAAAAGTGAACTATGTGCAATACTATGCTGTGGTGTGATTTATGACAGCTACAGCCCATTAAGCGTCTAATTTTAACTGGACACTGCAATAATGATAAGCTTATATGGTTCCCTAAGCACAACTCTTATGAGTTGTGAGTAGGTTGGTGAAACAGCAGCAGCAAATGTACCTGTGGCTTCAATATAACGAATACACTTGTCAATGAAAACCGGAATAGGTCGTTCAAGGGAAACCACATTCACCAGAGGCACCCCAAAGTAGTTACTCTCCAAAGGCTTAGAGATAGAATGACGAGGCTTTGGTCTTGTTTTCTACAAACAGCAAGACAAATAGAGATTATTTTACAGTTATACAAGAAAATTAGCATTGTTTTGACTCCTTTAATTAAGCCTTAAAAGCTTCCAAAGCTAAAAAAAAAAAAAATGAAATGAAATATGTTAAAAACAGACAAGCATACTTTAAAAAGCAATGTAAAATAAATAAATAAATAAATAAATCTTACTTTGCCTGGTCGGCGAAGACTTTTCAGTATGTTCCTCTTTTTGGGATCTTCTCCTTCTTCATTGAGTATGTCTGTCTTCAGTGCTGAAACATCATCGTCTTTTGACCTTGTGAGTGTGCCTATCTCATCATCGCTACCAATGGAAAAACTAGTGCGGAAACTGCTGAACTTCCCCAGACGTTTGGAACGATCACGGTAGAGCCGTGGCTTCACCCTTGCTGCTGAAAACTTGCGACGTCTCTCCAACGAGCTTCCATCCCCTTCACTGTCTGAACCGTTGCCTCCACCATTAGAATGGATCCGATTGGAATTGCGGATGGTAATAATTTTGCCCTGTGTGCTGTCATGTGGCACAGAATATATGCTGTCCTCATAGCTGGGGCGTGGCTTAGAGACAGCATCCATTGGCTCAGCATAGTCCGAAGGATCGTAATCTCCTCCTAGAGGCCACGTCACATTGGATGTAAGGGAACGCCGATGACTAACTGCATCTACATATGGGTTGAAATTTGGTTTTCTAAGGTCAAATGTGACACTAGGCTTGGGTCTCACTTGTGGAGGAACTTTATTATTTAGCTTGTTCTCAAAGGTGCTAAGGTCAGAAATCACAGAGAATGTGTCACCTGAGTCCAGGTCAGGCAGTTTGAATCCACCATGTGAGGTGAGTGTACCATCGTGGTAAGGCGGGGAAGCTTCCATGTCTTCCTCAGAATCTAACAGCATTGTGACAGGGCTTGGGGAGCCACAGTGTGGCGAATACACATTCTCATTTGTGCTACTGGCTTCTGCAACGTTTTCATACATATGACTGGCCTCAACAATGGTTCTCTTTTCTAGTACCTCTGTGAAAAAATGTTCCAATAGGTCTAGTTTGTGAAGTCCTCCAACAACTCCACCAGGGCCACAGACAATACTGCCAAACCGTCCCTCAAGTTCATGGGCCAGTTCTTCACCTTGGACTAGCAACTCATGAGCAGACTCAGAGTCCAGAAGCTCAGTCCGGGTTTCCCCCACTGCAAGCAGCTGAACAGGGATGATGTCCTGAACCTCACACAAAAAGGCACACAGGGTTTCAAAAGAAGCCTTGCGGCTAGCAGAGTATACAGCGATGTAGCCATGCACCAGCCGACTCTTACGAGTGGCAAAAGAAGCGTGGTATGAGAGTAGGGACAACTCAATTGTATGCTTGTGTCCACCAATTGTTTGTTCTAGCAGCACTGAAGTGCCACTTGTTTGGGGAGAGGTTGGCTTGCAATGCTGAGGAAGCAGGAACGGTGCAAGAAGTTGATCAATGTCGTAGGAGTCTCCACACATTAGGCACATGACAATTCGCAATTCAGCCTCTGGGCTCTGGTTCTGCTGTAAGTCTCGAATACATGGAGGCAGCGGAGGTGCAGGTGGAGAACAGCTACGAAATGTAGAAGTCCTCCTTGTTTCAAGTAGAACCTTTAAGACCTGGTTGATCTGCTTTTCATTCACATTTCTCCCATAGCCAGTGCCTGGAGAGGAAGGTTCCAGGTAGTTACAATGCAGTTTTATGGCTACCTGCTGACCCTGTGAGATTAATGCTTGAGCAGTCTCGCCACCGATGTCACTCAGTCCTCCAACACCTCTTTTGGTTACTAATAAGAGTGACAGGGGAAGCTGAGCCATATGGTTGTCCCTTCTGCCAAGCGTGGACTCTCGCAACTTCTCAATACTTTCTACAACATATGACAAGGACTCTTTTGAATTGTATAAACACAGGCATCCATGGGGAATAAATGTGGATGTATGAAACGAATTAACGGGAAGTCTAACATTGCCCTCAATTGGCCGAAGGACAAGCTCATACATCCTGCCTTCAAGTACATAATGATCATCATTAGTACACAATGCCCGAATCTCATTGGCTAATTCTCTAGCAAGACCATCTTTGCCCAGTATAACAAGATTGATCCTATCTACCTTTCCATCAATCATATGGGGCTTTCCAAAAGAAGGGTATTGTGTTGGGAAGCACGAAGCTAGTATTTGCTCAATTTTATTGTCAACACAGTGTGGGCAGTTCGGGCATGTTTCCTTCGTAGGATGATACACAAAATGGATGTGTTTCAGCACTAAGGCATCCCTTTCAGCTTGTAATTTCTGAAGTGTCTTGAAGCGTTGTTCTTCACCTAACACTTCTTGAATTGCTCCCATCTTCTCTTTACTAGGTTTGGCATCCAGCTCAAGTTCATAGAAGAGTTCAGAGTACTCTAGCAAAAGCTCCTGAAAATCTTCTTTTGCCCTGTCTATGATCGCTTTCTGGTGCCGGTTATAAATGTCCAAATATTCTGGCTCCTCAAGCCACTGGTAGAAGTCTTCATTCATGATGAAGCTTCGGGCCTCCTCCCAGGGTTTGCCAGGGGTAACAAAAGGTGAAGATGCTAATTTTGCTTTGAACTCATGACGCATCTGTGCCCTCTTGCATTCATTGCGCAAGTGTTCAAGGTGTGCATCAAAGATTATTTCAGCAGCCGTGGTGTCTAGCACATCGAAGGGGATGCGCTCATCCTCCATGTTGTCAAGATGTGGCGTGTCCTCCCATGGCGCATCGTCCAGCACCACAAACCAATGATCAAAGTCTTTTTTAGACTCAAGGACCTTTTGAACCCCAGACCAGCTCAAATGCTCAATTTCATCCAACTCAGACACCAAGCTACTTAAGGCAAGTGGAAGAGCGCTCAAGTATGCTTTACGACGCTTTTCAATATGCTCCTGTTTTAGTCGGTGAATATGTTGTTGAAAAAGCTTCTTAGCCTTACCCGTACCTTCTAAAAATACATACTCCTTGTATTCAGGTGAAGTCTGCATTCGTCGGCTGATGTTGGCCCAAATTTCATTGTGATTCTTCACTATGTGGTTCACCAACCACTCATAGCGGTCTTTTGCAGAGGCAATCAGTTGACTCTGGTGTTTCAATGCTTCAAAGTAAGGTATGATTTTGGGCTTACCTCTTCCCTTATCAATGAGTTGTATCAAGGTAAGGAAAGCCAAGTCAACATTGACGTTGGACCGTGCCGAAGTCTCAACAACTTGCAAGTTCTTTTTTGTAATGGCAAAAGTATGAGAATCCTTGATGTATCGCTCCACACCCTCATCACACTTAGTGAGAACCAGCACAATAGGCTTTTTTGTCTTGCTTAAGTGATTGTATAAGTTGGTAACAAATTTCATTTGATCATCAAAGTTGCGGTTCATCCCACGACTGACATCAACACAAAGCAGAAAGCCATCCACCTGTAACTTGCCTTCGGGCATTTGCTTCTGTTCGAAATCTTGCTCCAGTCCCAACTGATCAGTGCAGAAGTACATGAGTTTTTCAGCAGAAGCCAGTTTAGTGGAGGCAGCTCTTTTGATGTAGGGCTGTAAGGCCGTGCTGCGATGGGGCTGGAACGTCTGGTCATCAATGAATTCTGTCTGCTCAACCACATGCATCCTGCAGTCTGCACCATCTTCCAAAACTCTACCAACCTCTCCCCAGAACAGGAAATGGTCATTGTTGACAACCCGGCCACCGAAGTCACTGGTACTTAGCACAGAAGTGTGATCAAGATGGAAGTCGTCCGCGCTAGGGCGGACAAAACGGTTACAAAGGCAGGATTTGCCAACTCCACATTGCCCTTTTTCCTTCTCAGTTCCCGACAGGCCAACAACAACAAGGCTGTAGATAGGCATTCGGGATTCTTGCTTTTTAGCCATCATCGTACACAGGCATTCATCTTGCTATGCCCCAAAGGTTGACAGAGGCAGACTCTTTAAAACGTGTCCATAAAATGTTGAAATGAGGGACCTGTATTTGATTTACAATTGAGGCTTTAGTTTTGATGTTTCAATCATCCTTTCAGGTCAAGACAGCTGCTTGCATTTTTTTGGCCATATTAGAGGGGACTAATGAGATAAGAAGTGGGACATGAAAAAGTGAAGAGGGCAGAAGCAGGAATTGGGGCTAACCTAAATGACAAAGGGAGAGAGAGAGAAAGAATAAACAAATTATTATCAGCAAAATTATGTGCTTTGTTTGCCTAAAAGGAAAATTAAGGAAATATAAAACTACTTTAATAATTCTGACAGATATTTAAATGATATATATTCATTTAACACAATATAACCGTACATTAAACACTAAACCCCTTAAAGTGCCTAACAATCTACATTGAGAATTTCAATAATATGTTGCTAATAATGTATAATAATGTTTCTTCAATAAAGCTTAAGTAATATTGTTACCAAACATCAATAACCCAATTCTAATCAAAACACAAAATTTCTGTTTATGGATAATCAGATTGATTCTTATATTGATCCATTCCTATTCTAGAAAACCTACACAACATTATGTAAATACTTAAAACTAGTTGTGAACTTAAAACTAGCATGCAAACAAAGTTGAGTCCTCCTTTTTCACATCTCCTTACGCTTGAACAGACAAATACACACACAATTATTTCAAAATAGTGTTGGGCGATACTCCTCATATGATTACCTTGCTTAATTGACCATCAATAAGTTTTATCGATTAAATTATAAGACAATTAACCAATCATCGATTAATCGTTAGCATGCCTAGCTGCTATGTGATTGCTAGGGTGTTCTAGGTGGATGTTCATTCCAAATGAGCATCCACCAGTTTGCTGCCCACTGAACCAGTTAGGGACAAACAGTTAGACTACAAAAAAAGGCTAACTTCAAAGTAATTAAAGAGCATGATCTAATAGCAAGCACATGTAATCCACTGAGAACTGGTGAATAGAATATCAACAGTATTAAATAATTTCTTTTTTTAATCCATCTCTTTATCATTTCCAGTAAAATAGCACACCCAGAAAATTGTTATTTCCTCACTTATATGTCATTCCAAACCCACATGGCTGTCTTTTATCAATGGAATGCAAAGAGAAAAAATTAAATACATTTTCCATGTATTTACAATGAATGGGGACTGGAGCTTTCAAGCTTCAGAAAATGACACAAAAGTACCATAAAAGCATCTTAAGTGGCCGATATAATGGGCTATGTCTATATTCCATGTTTTCTGAAGCCATGTGATATCTTTGTTTGAAAAACAGTCCAAAATTTAAGTTGTTGGGCTACTTTCATGATGCTTTTTCTGTCATTTCGCAGCTTGACAGCCCCAATACTCATCCATTTACATTATATTGAAAAGAGTGAGCAAAATATTCTTAAATTCACCTAGTGTGTTCCACAAAAGGAAAATTCATATGAGTTCTTAAAGAATTTCCATTTTGGGGTGAACCGTTATCTAAGGGCCTTATCACTTATGCAGATCATTATTAAAAATAATTAATTTAAATAATATGGAACAAGATAAATTTTGACAACAGTTCTTGATCCCATTTTGCAGCAACTTAATTTATCACTTAATTGGTGCTGTACCAAGAAAGTTAAAAAGTAACAATTAAATTCAGGTATGTGTGCACAGATAGACCCTAAGTGCTGCTCAAGCTCCTGCCCTTTAGGTCTCTGACTAGATAAGTGCCCTTTTTGCAAGACATTTTTTATGGTTCAATTTTTATTTAAATTTGGTCTGTGGCATCAATTCTCAAACAAATCTCAGTATGTGCCTGACAACTTATTCTTAATAATTCTGCGAGACCGCACAAGCCCCTCCCACCCTCCGATATTAATTGTCACAGCCACCACAGCGCTCTGTAGAACAGACGAGCAACAGAACGTCTCCCCGGTCTGCCTTCATTGGTGACAGACAGGTAACAATCATGTTTTCCCTAAACTTCGACACTGTTTGTCACTGGTGTGAAATTAAACCACTATTAGGCAATAGCCCTCCATTAAAGGGTTAGTTCACTCAAAAATGAAAATTCTGTCATTTATTACTTACCCTCATGCCACACCCGTAAGACCTTCGTTAATCTTCGAAACACAAATTAAGATATTTTAGTTGAAATCCGATGGCTCCGTGAGGCCTCCATAGGGAGCAATGACATTTCCTCTCTCAAGATCCATAAAGGTACTAAAAACATATTTAAATCAGTTCATGCGAGTACAGTGGTTCAATATTAATATTATAAAGCGACGAGAATATTTTTGGTGCGCCAAAAAAAACAAAATAACGACTTATTTAGTGATGGCCGATTTCAAAACACTGCTTCATGAAGCATCGGAGCACAAATGAATCAGTGTATCGAATCATGATTCAGATCACGTGTCAAACTGCCAACGGCTGAAATCACGTGACTTTGGAGCTCTGAACAGCAGATTCGATACACTGATTCATTTGTGCTCCGATGCTTCCTGAAGCAATGTTTTGAAATCAGCCATCACTAAATAAGTCGTTATTTTGTTTTTTTTGGTGCTCCAAAAATGTTCTCGTCGTTTTATAATATTAATATTGAACCACTGTACTCACATGAATCGATTTAAATATGTTTTTAGTACCTTTATGGATCTTGAGAGAGGAAATGTCATTGCTCCCAATGAAGGCCTTACGGAGCCATCGGATTTCAACTAAATATCTTAACTTGTGTTCCGAAGATTAACGAAGGTTTTACGGGTGTGGAACAGCATGAGGGTAAGTAATAAATGACAGAATTTTCATTTTGGGTGAACTAACCCTTTAAGCTTAATAACAAACAAGTTAGTCTGGCATTGACATAAAATAGCGTCGTGCAAGGTCGGAAATGCTGGGAAAAAAGGTCGGAAAAACAAAAATGCCCCCAAAATTCAAGATATAAATTGCCCTTGTATGAGTTCTTGTATTTTGTGTTTATAACATAATGTAGATAAGCAATAATCGCACAAGAAAGAGTGCTATTTTCTTGAATATCAGCATGATTACAAATGTGATATTCATTTTATACAATAAGTTGATTATATGAATTGAAAATTTGAATTGAAAACAATGTTGACAATTTTGACTGTTTTTGTTCTATTTTGCTAACTAAAATATTTCAAAACTAAGCAGAAAGTTGCGTTTCCCAGCAACACACAGTGGTGTTTTGTTCTTAAATGATTTGTGGCAAATAGTTAGTTGACAAATGATAACTTGCGGTGTTGTGTGTAAATTAATTATGAATGTACCATCGTTTGTCGCACTTATAGGCTATTCACTGTTCATCTTTTTTAACAAAGTGAAAAAAGTATTCATCATTGTCATTTGCAGTGTCTTCTTTTAAATAAAATGAAATGTGTTGCAATGTCTTACTGATGACAAAACAGAAGATCTCGCTCACTGAAGCTTTTATTCAGAATTACAGCGAATGGCTTAGAATCAAAACAATAACAAAAGCAGCGTTCTCTATGTGCTTTCTTTTGTATCTGCGAATCCAATGCATTAACCCCATAAATGCCGAAGCAAAGGAAAGAACAGCAAATCACAACTATTCAGTGTGACTATGGTGCTAGAGTATATATATATATATTCAGTACATATCAAATGACCTGTAACAGACAAAGCAATAGTGACATGGTAAAAACACTTACACACACGTGTGTTGCTACATTACCGGTGAATCCAATATAGTCCTTACTGCATCATCTTTTATTTTCAGTCTCTCTGAAAAGCCTGCGTCAGGCGGTCTTGTTTAAAAGTGTTGTCAAAAGTATAGACTTCAATACCAAGTTAGTAATGACATTTAAAAAATGTGACTCTTTGAGCAGATTCGTAAACACCTCTGATTGGCCATTGTGTTCAAGCGCTCAACATATATGTCTGTAATTGGTTACAATGATCAACACACGGGAGCATCTGAAATCATACGGAAGTGTTTGAATTTGAAAGCGTTTTGAAAGTGGGAACGTTTTAAAGCAGGCCGGTCCGCTGATAGACGCCTGCTTTCAAACACTCCCATCTGTGTAAGCGCTCAGTAAAGAGCGTCATTGATGTCTATTTTAAAAGAAATTGTGTAATTATGACAGGGTGATGTAAAACATTTGAAAAAAGATTTTGGTCAAGCTCAGGTAAATAAATGTAAACACTTATTAATCAAAATAAATGAAATGGAAGATTAAAAACTTCTTTCAAATTTTCCTCAACAGAGTGACGTATTAAAGGCACAATATGTAATTTCCGCCGCTAGAGGTCGCTTGATGACGCTGTTCAATGAGGGTGGAATCATGGGAGTTGTCGTCTTCACCTCAGCCAGTCAAATTAAAGCAATCTGCCGGGAAATCATGTTCATGGGTGAGCTAATTTATTACAGTTTTATTAACACTAAGCAGCGCAGGGTTGAAAGCCCAGGACATTTTACGTTGCTGTTATTACGCTTATATGCCACAGTCGGCCGCTGCTGCTCCTTTTGTTTTGTTGTTTATGTAATTAAAGTTACGTTAAATGTCCACCTCCTTCCACGACCTTGAACTTTGTTATGGTTACGTTTGATCACATAAATTCACATTATTTTGTTTCATTCTAATGAAACAGGCGCAAGTGCTGAATTACTACTCATACAGATCACTTTATTTGACAAATTAAATCTCTCCACCAATAAGCTGGTGTCTGGTGGGCGTTCTGGTGCAATATGGCTGCCGTCGCATCATCCAGGTGGATGCTGCACATTGGTGGTGGTTGAGGAGATTCCCCCTTCCATATGTAAAGCGTTTTGAGTACCCAGAAAAGTGCTATATAAAAATGTAATGAACAAATTATTACTTGGTCAAAACAATCATACTAAAAATACGTTTGAGTGTGTTGAAAGTCATGTTATGTACATTACTCTGTGCGTTCACTCGTGGCTGGTATGAGACACCTGTTGCACACTGCAGTAAGATAGATCGATATTAATAAAAGCTGGATGGACTTGTGTTGCTTTGCATGCAATATGATACATATATTGGAGAAAATGCTGTATTACTGTTACTACAAATAAAGCTCTTTCTAATTATGCTGTTATAAATATATATAAATAAATAAAACAATGATTCATTTTCTGTAGATAAAGGTCTCAAAACAGTTGTCTAATAAACTGCATAATATATTAAAGTATCTTTGGTGTTTACATGGTTTTTACGGAAGTAGGACCGGAAATCGAGGGTAACGCAGATACAACGTCATTGGCAGGCAATGCAATGACACGAACCATTACACTGGTTAAAATTTTAAATTTCTATGGATTTAAACATTGTTGGAAACATTTGGGATAATGTAAGTGCACAATTGAAAAAAATATGTAACACTGTGCTGGTGGTTTTTGGATATTTTAATGCAAAAATCTTACATACTGTGTCTTTAAGGTTGACCACATCAAATTTGATAGATAAAATGTGTAAAAATAGACAACTAAAATAATAGGAGGATCTCACTCACTTGCCCAAGTTGTTTTCCCTCCAAAGATGTGATGGCTGCTTTATGATGTCATTGGATCATATGAGGGACAAGCTAAAAATCTTTATTATTTTGTTTTAATTAAATCTAATAATTGAAAAATAAATATATTCATTAGAAAGAATCATTTCTG